>PVHX01003785.1:0-76870 GCA_004024805.1 Geosciurus inauris
AAGCTGTGTTCCAGAGTTCCCACGACCTAAGACAGGCTCTAGGAAAAAAGAGGGGGAATTGTGAGAGAGAGCTGGCCTGGGCGCATCCACAGTACATAATATGCAACAAATATCAGGTTTGTCAATCATATGGCTTTGGCCATTGTTCCATCTTGTAACAAGTTCCACATTCCTGTGAGTAGCCACAGGATGCTAATAGTATAGTCACCGGATGCTAATAGATAGTCACACCCTATGCACCCTGTAGCGGATGCTAATAGAATAGTCACACCCTATGCACCCCATAGTCCTTGGAGGACAAAGGGCCTCTTAGCATATATAAAGAGGGACCTGAGCTCAATAAAAAAAGTCTCTTGCCTTGTTCTGTGTGTGTGTGTGTGAGTGATTTTGTCATCCGCGACTCCCTCGCCTGACTCGGTTTCCCTTTGTGCTGGCGCAGGCAGAAATTGAAGAAGACACTAAAAGATGGGAAACCCCCATGTTCTTGGATTAGAAGAATTAATATCATTAAAATGTCCATACTACCCAAAGTGGTCTGCAGATTCAATGCAGTAAAAATACAAATGATATTCTTTTTAGAACTAGACAAAGCAATCCTAAAATTCATTTGGAAGTGTAAAAGATTCTAAACAGATAAAAACAATCTTGAGCAAAAAGAACAAAGCTAGATGCATCACAATACCTGATTTTAGTTTGCTATAGAGACACGGTAAACAAAACAGCATGGTATTGCCATAAAAATAGATACACACAACAATGGGTCACAGTGGAGACACCAGAAATAAACCCCTGCATCTACAACCAACTGATTCTTGACAAAGGTGCTAAAAAAAAAAATACCTTAGAGAAAGGCAGCCTCTTCAACAAATGTGCTGGAAAACTAGATATCCACATGCAGAAGATAGAAACTTGACCCTTATCTTTTGCCCTGTACAAAAATCAACCCAAAATGGATCAAAGACCTAAATGTAAGACTTGAAACTGAAACTACTAGAAGAAAAGAGGGGAAGGACTTCAAGACATTGATACAGGTAATGATTTTAGAACTAGACAAAGCAATCCTAAAATTCATACAGAAGAACAAAAGATCCTAAACAGATAAAACAATCTTGAGCAAAAAGAACAAAGCTAGATGCTTTGTTAGGACCCCTAAAGCACAGAAAACCAAAACAAAAATTAACTAATGGGATTACATAAAACTAAAAACCTTCACACAGCAAATAATCAGCAGAGAGAAGAGAACCTACAAAATGGGAGACAAGGTTTTCATCTGACAAAGGGTTAATATCCAGAATATTAAAAAAACTCAGAAAAACTTAACAACAAAAATAAGTATTCAGTTAAAAAAATGGACAAATGATCTGAATACTTTTCAAAAGAAGAAATACATTAAAATTTTTAATTAAAAAGTACAAATGGACAATAAATATGAATAGATGCTCATTAAGCCATCATGGAAATGCAAATCAAAATTACAAGATACCATCTTACCCCAGTTAGAATATTTATTATAAAAATAAATAAATAAAAACATGCTGGAGGGGATGTAGAGAAAAGGGAACTCTTATATACTGTTGGTAGAAGTGTAAATTAATACAGCCATTATGGAGAACAGTACAGAAGTTCCTCAAAAAATTAAAAAATAGAACAGCCATATGATAAAGTCATCCCACTCCTCAATCTATGTCCAAAGGAAATGAAATCAGCACACAAAGAAAAACCAGTATTTCTATGCTTATTGTAGCACTTGTTCACAATAACTCAGTTGCAGAAATATATGAATAAATAAAACATATGTACTATATATTCACAGTGGAATAGTATTTAGCCATAAAGAAGAATGAAATCCTGTCACTTGCAGCAAAATGGATAGAACTGGAGGACATTATATTAAATGAAATAAGCTAGACCCAGATGAGCACAGCATGCTCTCTCTCAGATAAGGAAATGGAAAAAAGTGAACCTGAAAATAAAATAGTAATTACTAGGAACTGGAAAAAGGAAAGATATTGGGTGGGAAAGATGTAAGAAGTACTGCTGGTATGATCAATGCACACTTTACGCAGGTATGGAAATATCACACTGAACCCACTAACATGTACAATTAATATGTTGCAAAAAAGAGTACCAAAAGCCAAAATTGATTCTACTGTCATGTATAACTAAAAAGAACCAATAAAAAATAAAAATTGAATGGAACTTTAAAAAATATAGGTAAAAATTAGGAACCTCAGGAAAAAAAGAATGTTACATAAATGGAATCATAATATGTGATCTTATGAAATTGGCTTCTTTCACTCAAGAAAATTCCTTGGAAATTCGTCTAAGTTGTTATATATATGAATAGTTTATTTCTTTTTTATTGCTAAGTAGTATTCCATGACAAAGATTTACTATATTTATTTATTTTTCTGCAGTGCTGGATTGAGCCTAGGGCTTGACCCATGCAAGAAAAGTGCTCTACCATTAAGCCACCTTCCCAGCCCACTATATTTATGTTAAGTTGCTGAGGCTGGCTTTAAATTCATGATCCTCCTGTTTCAGCCTCCCAAGCTGCTGAGATTACAGGTATGTGCCACTGCACTCAGCCTTATATTTATTTTAAATGGTTAGTAAACAACATTTTTTTGTGGTGCTGAGGATTTTACCAAGGTCTGGTTCATGTTAGGAGAGTGCTCTGCCACTGAGCTACACCCTAGTTAAGTAAACAAAGTTTTTAACAGCTCCATAATATTCCCATGGGTGAAGTGCCATGAATTTCCTAATTATTCCTTTATTTTTGAATTTGTAGGTTGTTGCTGGTAAAAATAAATATACTGAATATCTTGTACACAAAAGGTTTCCTGGTTCTGATTTCTTTAAGACAGATTTTAAGTAATGGAATAACTCAAAGTCTATTACCATTTTTCAGAATCCAATATATGTTACCAGATTACTTCTCCAAAAGTTTGTAGAAATGTTACACTAGCATTCTGGAACAACCTGATCCAAGTGTATGAGAACCAGCCCCACAGTACTGTGAGACTGATAGGTCTAGGATTGACAGAGTGCAATTATTGACAGAAGCATGGTCCTGGACAGAAGCAAGATGAGTGTATCCTTACAATTTGGGTCAGAAGACAGGTTTATGAAATGTTCACAACAAAAGTGACTTTATCCAAGCTCTGATGTACCTGGTTGAACTCTAGCTACAAAACAAAACAAAACAACAACAACAAAAAACAGGCACATTTACTGTCCAGTGGTAAAGCTCCACATCCCACTCTGATGGTTCTATTTTATAGTATACTGGGAAAACATGTGGAAAAAACTAACAATATTACTCAGGGGCAATCGTGGTGGTTACATCTTTAAGATGGCTAGTCATGTTAAACTGAATATACACTGTTTTAGTCAGCTTTCACTGCTGTGACTTAAAGACCTGACTAGACCAACTTTAGAGGGACTTTATTTGGGGGCTCACGGTTTCAGAGATCTCAATCCATAGACAGCATACTCCATTCCTTGGGGTTCAAGGTGAGGCTGAACATCATGGCAGAAGAGTGTGGAGGAGTGGAAGCAGCTTACATCATGCTCAGGAAGCAGAGAGAGAGAGGCTCCACTCTCCAGATCCAAAATATATACCCCATACCCACGCCCCACCTGCCTCTAGTCACCACTCAGTTAATCCCTTCAAGGATTACCTCACTGATTAGGTGAAGGCTATAACCCAATCATCTCTCCTCTAAACCTTTTTGCATTGTCTCACACGTGAGCTTTTGGGGTACACCACATCCAAATCATAAACAGTAATATAGAGGACATGAAAAGATATTCCTAAATTACAAGTTGCATAATAAATATATAGCTTGCATTCTACAAAAGCCAACTCCATATTTATAGGAGAAACTAATACATCCTATCATGTCTATGATGTACTGGCCCTGGGCATTATGATTTAAAGTCATGTGGTATCATGCTGCACTCTTTGTGATCACATGATTACAGGCAATCTGCTACATAGTACTTGCGTGGTACAATAGTGGCCAGGAGACTTCAGCATGCTTTGACTTGTGCCTTCTCTGGATTTTGTTGACTACCTCAAGAGGCTGTATTAATTTGCTAGAGTTGCTATAACAACATCCCACAAACTGGGTGATATAAATAATAGACTTGTATTTTCTCACAGTTCTGGAGCTGGAAGTCCAAGATCAAGGTGCTAGTGTGGCTGGAGTCTTCAGACTTCTTTCCTGCCTTAGAGATGGCCATCTTCTCCATGTGTCCTCATGTGGTGTCTCTGTGTGCCTACATGCCTCTGGTGTCTTCTTGTCCTAATCTCCTCTTAGGACACCAGTCAGATTGTAATCAAGCCTATGCTAAGGCCTCATTTTAACCTAATTACCTCTAATAAAGACCTTATGTCTAAATACAAATCACATTGTGAGGTACTGAGGGTTAGGATCTTAATTTGTGAATTCTTTGCAGGGGCAAAATTCAATCATAATGGAGACTTATTACCGCTAGAAAGAAAGCAAAAGTGAGAGAATCTAGAAAGTCCAGAATAGAAAGGACAAGTGATATTTGATGAATACCACTGATATTGATGTTTGGTCCATGCCATTGCCGTGTGGAACCCACTAATGGAAATACCCTGGGAGCTTCATCTTCAGGATTAACCAACAGCTTGAATTAAGCCAACTGATTGGGAACCTCTGTTGTATTTTTAGTGATATAATTACTAAATTCAAAGTAAAAATGGAATCATAAAGGCACGTCATCCACACAGTACAAGATCTCTGAAACAGACATTTCTTCTTATATAAGCAATAGAAAACTTCTGGCTAAAGAGCTAATGTTTGAAGGAAATGTATCCTATGTCATAAGGAGCCCTCATGACAGGATATATTGGTAGATGTAGCTCAGGAAACTGCAAGAAGATTCAACCTTTCCATACTTGGAGCCAGCTGGGAAGACTGACCAATACTACAAGCAACCAAATCCACAGCCAAACCTGAGGGAGCCTGGGTTCTTGACTGATGGAGTAAACAAGACACAGTAAACCATCTGCTATGGTCAGAATGTGTCCCCCTAAATTTCATGTGTTGGAAACTTAATCCCCAAATTCATACACTAATGGATTTGAGATGAGGGATGAGATCAAGAAGGTGGGGCCCCATGAGGGCATTAGTGGCTTTATAAGAAAAGGAAGAGATACTTGAGCTATCACACTTGCTCTGTCTCACCATGTGGTGCCTTCAGCTGTTTTGATGCAGCAAGGTGTCATATGCTGAGCAGTGCTAGTGCCATGCTCTTCCCAGCTGCCAGAACTATGAGGCAAATAAACTTATATTCTTTATAAGTTACTCAGTCTGTTGTATTCAGTTATAGCAGCAGAAAATGGATTACAAAACATCTTTGCTTGAAGAGGCAATGGTTTTCAACAGAGTTGAACATCTTCCTTAGTAGCTCAAGAGATCCACTGGGACCTAGAAGAGGGAAGTTTAAATGAGGAGTTAGGCTTTATGGTTCTGCTGATAGAATTCACTGTGTCATGCTTCACTGAAGATCAGCTATGTTGATAGATTACAGTGAGCAAAGGTTACACATCAGGACAAATAAGCCCATCAACATATGTGACCAGCTTTATTTCATCTCCCCCTGCTGTTAAGGTATGTAACTATAAAAATCAGAAACCAAACATGCTTAGCATTGCTTGGACCCACACTCAAAGATGAGGTGGCCCCAGTCCCTCTGAAGTGGCTGGGTTTTATGCCATGTTAAGAACATCTCACAAAGCCTTGTAGGAGCTGGTACAACAAATGTAGCCACATGGAATCAGCAACCTAATTATAGGAAGTATAGAACAAAAAACACTCACAGAATGGGGGAAAATATGACAGTTATCTAGAATATAAAAAATAACTCCCACAAATCAGTAAGAGAAAGACAAAAGGAGCAAAAGATTGCAATGGGAACTCTGCAAAAGAAAATACCCAATGTTCAATATCATGTGAATAAGTGTTAACTTTGTTAGTCATGAGAGAAAGGAAAATTGAAAGCATAATGTGATAGCACTATACATCTGCAATTGGAATGGCTGCCAAAAAGCATTAATTATTGGTGACCATGTGGACCAATCAGTATTCTAATGTACTGCTGGGAGAAGTATAAATTGGTACAATAACTTTGGAAAAATATTTGCCAGTGCTTACTGAAGCAGAACATGCGTATATCCTATGACCTAGCAGTTCTACCCCTGGGTATATGGCCAAGAAAAAGTGCTTATGTCTACAAAAAGATTTCCTTGAATGCTCATAGCTCCACCACTCATTAGAGCCCCAAATTGTGAACTACCTAAATGCTCATCAACAATAAAATGGGTAAATAAAGTCTTGTATACTCACACAATGAACTTCTGTATCAATTAGACCATAAACCACAGTCTGGAGGCTAGAGGTTTGAAATCAAGGTGTCAAGGCCAAAGTTGTACTCTAAGAATCTTCCTTGGCCCTTTGTGTGTGTGTGTGTCTCACTGCACACTGAACCCAGGGCATCACAAATGCTAGGCAAGCACTCTGCCACTGAGCTGTACCAACAATCTCCCTTCCTTGACTCCTCCAGCTTCTTGTAACCTCGGTGTTCCTTGCTGTGGCCGTACCACTCTAATCTCAGCCTGTCACTATGTGGCCATCTTCTCCCCATGTGTAACAGTGGTATGAGCTGTCTGTTCTGTTGTCTTCACTACTTTTGTTTTGAACTTCCAGAAATTCTTGCAGCCAGAGAAAGGGACAATAAAATTTTTTTCTTGCCTCATACCCAAGTTACTGCTTACACTTCAAGCTACCCTTAGGAGGGGAATCCATTGTTATTAACATCCAGGAAAGAGAAATGGTGGAAGGAAAGCATAAGAATTTCTATGAAAGGATGAAAACAAATTTGAATTCATTTAAGGCCTGGACACACCCAGACATAAATTCCTTAAATAACAAAATGCTTAAGCTGTCTTTCAGGAAAAGCCTACCAACTCAGGGACCATTTGAAACAGGCTTTTCAAGAATAGATATGTGCAGAAGTAGATCCTCTGATCAATGACCTTTAGAATGTTATGTCCTGGGCAGAGCAGAACATGGTAATATTTAGAAATATTTGATCTGTAAAGAGGCATGATAACCATCTGTGCCTGCATAAAAGAACCCTCAAACTCCCCTTTCATGCCATCCAATTAATAAGCAACTTTCCCCCTTCCTTCCTGTAAATTCGCTACCAGCAACTGACTGGGGAGGCAAATTTAAGCTTTTACTAGCTCCTGACCTCTTTGTCCCTGACAGTGTAATAAAGCCTTTTCTTTTTTTGAGATGGAGTCTATATGTTGCCCAGACTAGAACTGAACTCATGATTCTCTTGTCTCAGCCTCCCAAGTTGCTGTGACTATATATTCCTGTCCCATGTCTAATTTAAACCATTTTCTTTTTGCAAAACCTGCTGCCATAGTATTGGCTTCTGTGCATGTCGGATAGTGGGTCTTTGCTCCATATCAGAATGATAAAGCAAATATCAGGCAATGTTTTTAGTTTACACGTGAAAGGCAAATGTCTATCAACTTCAGCTACCTGCAACTCAGCAAGGAAGAAGGGAACTTACCGGTCCTCAAGACTGCATATAAACTGCACCTGAGAGCTGTTTTCCCTCTTTTAATACCTGATTCATAATCTCTAGGGGTGGGACCAGTAACTATTATTTAAGGGGCTCTGAGGGTTTCTGAAGCTCAAACAGGCCAAGGACGAGTGCCCTACTGGCTAAGTAAAAAGTGGCACAGCAAACAATTTTGTAAACAAATATTTCTCGAAAAGATTTTCTCGAAATCTTAAAATAACCATGTATAAAGGCTCATTTGAAATGTTCCTTTTTTGCAAAAAGAAATGTAAGACCGGGAATTAATTCTGGTTATGAGAAATATGTAGTGTCTTTAGTTACTTACATTTACAATAAATTTTACCACGGATGTTATATTGAGAAAACAAGCATCTAAGACGCATTTCACAAAAAATAATGTAACCAAAATTTACTGGGAACGTCGGGCGCCAAATCCTACGCTGGGGACCTCGGAAGTGCATGCTTTCGCTTGCAGTTACACACAGGCCTAAACCTGTGCTGGTGGCTAGGACCAAGACCCTGCAAAGAAAGCGCAGAGCCCTGCCTCGCCGCGCCAGCCCCGCCCTCCCTCAGGCCCCGCCTCAACTTCCGCCCGTGTGGCCCCGCCACTCCGCCTCTCCAGATGCTCTGCTCGGCCCTCCTCCATCAGCCTCGCTTTCGCTGGGCACTTGGCCCTCTTGCTCGCGGCCGTCCAGCTTCCGCGGTTTGTTTTGTTTGCGACGCTGTCGTGTAACAGCGCGCTTTACGGCCGCGGGGACGGAGCGCGCTTTACGGCCGCGGGGACGAAGCGAGCCGGCCTCAGGGCCACTCGGGCGGGGAAGCAGGGTAGGCGAGCGAGTTTAATGCCCGGCGGCGGGGCGAGCGCGGCGTCTGGCCGGCTTCTCACCGCCGCGGAGCAAAGGGGAGCCCGGGAAGCATCGACGTTCAGGAGCGGCCCGGGGAGCTCCGGCGGCGGCAGAGGCGGAGCAGGCGGCACTGGGCCGGGCAGCGGAGGCCCCGGCGGCCCCGCGGGCAGGATGAGCCTGACCCCAAAGGAGCTGTCGAGCCTGCTGAGCATCATCTCGGAGGAGGCGGGCGGCGGCAGCACCTTCGAGGGCCTGTCCACGGCCTTCCACCACTACTTCAGCAAGGCCGACCACTTCCGCCTGGGCTCGGTGTTGGTGATGCTGCTGCAGCAGCCAGACCTGCTGCCCAGCGCGGCGCAGCGCCTCACCGCGCTTTACCTGCTCTGGGAGATGTACCGCACCGAGCCGCTCGCCGCGAACCCCTTCGCCGCCAGCTTCGCGCACCTACTCAACCCCTCGCCGCCTGCCCGCGGCGGCCAGGAGCCCGACCGGCCACCGCTCTCAGGTACCCTCCCGGAACCGGGTGTGCGGTGCAGAGTTAGACTGGGCAACTTCCCATCTGCGCTTCTGGAGCCCACCCCGAGGGAAATAAAGACTTCTTTGGAAATGATCAACTCTCAACCATTAGAGTAGGGAATTCAGGTGGTAGCTGAATTACAAATTCATTACGAATTCCTGGCACCGACTACTATTCATCTCAACTGTACAGGCCATTCAAGTCTCTGTAGGGTTGATAGTTTTAGTTTCTTAAATAGGGTTCATCTTTCTAAAGCCTATCTGGAGTGTGTAAAGTTAAACCAGTAGTGACACAATGGATCTGGCCCAGTTTGTAAGTCTCAGAAGAGTAAACAAGTCAATATTAAGAACCCGAAAAAAATGTCGGGCGAAAATACACATCAAACAGCATGCAAGGACCCTATAGCTACCTTCCTTGGACTGCTATGGTGTGATGAGGGCAGAGGATAGAAGGTTGTTTCAAGTTCACGAGCTCTGTTACAAAACGCATGTGTTCATTATATAGAAAGTATGCTTGTGCAGCATTGGTTAGATTAGACGTAGGTTAGGTGCCAGGCTGCATTTTTAAATTTCTTCAGTACTGTGGATCAAACCCAGGACCTCAGCCAGGCTAAGGAAGCAAGGTGTTCTTGTTTGCAGCCTCTCTGAATCTAAAACATTTTTGGTTGCCTTCCTACACTACCCTCATCTAAGAAGGGCAGCCTTTGTGTTCAGGAAGTTTGTGGCTGCCCAGAAAGTGAATGCCACCCCAGAGTGCTTGTACTGGAGAATGAGGACTATGTGGGATTTAGGTCATAGACTCTTTGAATTCTGAAGGGCGGGTAATGTAAAACCCCATCATCATGTGTCAAATACATGTCTAAACCTACACCTAGTTCATACACTGCATTGTAAACACATTTGTAGGGGAAGGGAGGCAGTTGCCAGGGAAGGAACCCCCAGGATGTAATCTCTGTATCTCAGTTTTCTCATCTATAAAATGCAGATTCAAGTAATTCCTAGCTGGTAGAGTTGTTATGAAGAGTAAAAGTACCAGTGAAAAGTATTACTCGTTATTGTCACCAATAGTGGTTTTTTTTTTTTTTTTGAGATGAATATCAAACTCTGGATCCTTCTGTCTCAGCATCCTCAGTAGCTGGGATCACAGGTGTGAACTACAGCACTCACCTATTGTTACCATTATTCAAATAGTAATAAAGCTTAAATTATACTGAAGAGGAAATGTTATTGCCAGAGTTCCAGTCTTAGTGCTTCTCTTGTACATTTAGGGTGAGCATCTAATGGGCATATTTTTAAAAAAATTTCAAATGATTCTGAATTAGGGTAGAGACTGTGTTTGGAAGTAAGAAAGATGGCTTCCCAAACTCAACATAATTTGCAGTCTGGTTTGGTGAACATAAACACAGGTCAATAACAGCATGGTAAGAACTATACTAGGTGTCAAATAAAAAAATGCTGGTAACACAGAGGAAGAACCTTTGGAGCTGTAAAGATTCCCAGAGAAGCCGGGCACGGTGGCACAAACCTGTAATCCCAGCACTTAGGGAGGCTGAGACAGGAGAATTGCAAGTTCAAAGCCAGCCTCAGCAACGGCGAGACGCTAAGCAACTCGGTGAGACCCTATCTCTACATAAAACACAAAATAGGGCTGGGATGTGGCTCAGTGGTTGAGTGCCCCTGAGTTCAAACTCCAGTACAAAGATTCCCAGAGAAAGTGATGTCTTTGCTGGATGTTGATTAGGGATGCAGGTAGAAGGGAAAAATGTGGCCCTGACAGATTATTGTCAAAGAATTGGGTCTATTCAGAGAAGCTGATTTTGTCTACCTGGAGTAGATTACATGAATGGGAGGAGAATCAAGAGGTTGAGATTAGGAAGGTGGGTGGTGACTAGATTATGAAGTGTTTTTTTATAATGTAGAAGTTTGGGCTTACGTTTATGTGAACTGGTTGAGTACTATGATTAGATTTGTATTCTAGAAATAGAACTAAATGGCAAGGGAGGGCATTAGCGGTGGTCAGAAGTGGGATGGTGCGCTGGGTGCGGTGGCGCAAGCCTGTAATCCCAGCACTTTGGGAGGCTGAGACAGCAGGAGAATCGCAAATTCAAAGCCAGCCTCAGTAATGGCGAGGCGCTGAGCAACTCAGTGAGACCCTGTCTCTACATAAAACACAAAAGAGGGCTGGGGATGTGATTCAGTGGTCGAGCGCCCCTGAGTTCAATCTCCAGTACCCCCCCCCAAAAAAAGTGGGATGGTGCAAGGTTGACTGAAGCCAACAAAGAAGAAAATTATAAAAAAATTGGGAGCTGAGGAAATAGTCTGTCCTGTAGTTCAGGCATAAGGAGTGGGACTAGAGCTGAGGGAATGCAGTATGGGGACATTGCGAGATATCAATAGTTGGATAGATGAGGCTTGGTGAGCAGTTGAATATGGGACAAGAATATTCAGCCTTATGGGATGGTAAAGTTGCACTGTGTACTGAAGCAGGTATGTTGCTACTGATGAGTATGCTTCCTTCTGTCTCTTCAACTTCTACACACTTAGACAGAAAGCACTTCAGAACATGATAGTTTTCATATCTGTTTTTGTTGACATGCATAAGCTTTAGCCCTTGCAGAAACTGAGGCACTTAGAAAGCAAAGTTCTTCATAGTTACAGAAATCTTATTTTCGAGTTCACAAAAGTACGTATTTCATTAACCAAAATTCAATTATAATTTAGTTGATAAAAATGTGTAGGGTGTAGTGACAAGTAGCAAATGCTAATTTTACTGAATTTATTTTTAAAAGTAATCAGAGAAACCATTGTATGTTTTTGTTTATAGGATTTTTACCTCCTATAACTCCGCCAGAAAAGTTTTTTCTTTCCCAGCTCATGCTGGCACCCCCAAGGGAACTCTTCAAAAAGACACCTCGCCAGATCGCATTGATGGATGTTGGAAACATGGGCCAGTCTGTGGACATTAGTGGGCTTCAGTTAGCCTTGGCTGGTAAGGAAGAATCAGTGGTTTGAGCATTCTTGTCTGTTTTTGAGATATGCTACTTAAAACAAAGGTCTTTGTAACCTTCATTGTGCTAAGGGTTAGTTATCTTTGATTTTAAAGTAGTTTCAGTACTGGATTCTAAATATATGCCTTTGTTCATCTGCCCCCTTTCCCTCAGTGTACCCCCTCCCAGAAAGAAGTAAGCACACTTTGTTTTGGAACTAGCTACAGAGATCATCTCTGCAGAGTCTTGAAGTGGAGATGTTTTTCAGTAGGATCTATAGACCAAAGGTTTTTTGTGGATGATGCAGGGTGTTTTTTTCTTCTTAGCACTAGGGAATGAACCCAGGGGTGCTCTACCAGTGAGCTACATCCCTGGTTCTTTTTAAATTTTATTTTGAGACAGTCTCACTAAGTTGCTTAGGTGGACCTCAAACTTGCAAGTCTCCTGCCTCAGCCTGCCTTGTAGCTGGGATTATGGTGGCATTCATATGCCACCATACCCAACAGTTTGTATTTTCTTAACTTTAATAAAAATAAAAATAAAAAAACAGGCAAGTTAAACATTAGTGACTACAAAGAGAAGATTTACCGTTTAACAATGACAGTGTTCATTAAATAAATTTTATTAAAAACCTACCACTAATTGACAATTTGCCAATTGAAAATTTTTTTCTTAGATCTTATTTTCTAACAAGATGTTTTCTAATAATTTTTTGCACTTGTATGATTTTGATTTAAAAATTGCATCAGGATAATTTTATTAGCATTTTTCTAATTAAGTGGACAGTTGGGTCATGTCTAAGGCATTTTTTCATGTGTCTAGTCATTTTTCCTTTGGGTTGGTGGCATTTTACTGACTTTTGAAGCTTCTTTAATCAGGAAGTTAGCCCTCTGTGTTTTTAAAGTGACAAAATTTGAAATAACAGAACATGCATTTGCAGATCAAGGAATCATGAGGAAGTTGCCTTCAGGTTAAGAAATTAGATACTGTTGGCATGATGGTACATGCCTATGGTCCCAGCTACTCCAGAGGTTGAGACAGGAAGATTCCTAGAGCCTATGAGTTCAAGACTAGCTTGGGCAATCTATATTGAGAGTCCACCTGAAACAAAAACAAAAAAAAGTGAATATTTTCAGGGTCTGTTAGTTCCCAGTGTTTCTCCTGAATGCCCCCATCAGTCACTAACCTGACTTTTATGATAATCATTTCCAATTTGCCTTCCCTTCGGTACATGCCTATTGTTTTGCTTGCATGCCCTTTAATTTCACATCTATGGAATCATACTGTATTCTTTTGTTCCTTTGGTGGGGTGTCAAGAGATGAATCCACATTGATGACACATAGCTGCTGTGGTTAACATTTATTATTGTGGTACATGCATATATAGAATACCACATTCTTGATGGACACAGTAGTATTGGGAACATTTTTGAACATTCTCCGGAGGCACACATCAAGTGTCCCTTCTAGGTGGAAAGAGTTGCACATGTAAAACTTCACTAGGTAATGTCAAATAGTTTTCCAAAGTTGATGTGGCATTTTTCATTCCCAGAAGCAGCATGAGAGTTATTTTACTTCCTCTTCCATGTTTGATGATGTCACGTTTGTTAACTTTTGCCATTCTAGGAGGTATCTAATAGTATTTTGTGTTTTGACTAAACTTTCCCTGGTCCTTAACATCTTTTCAGCTGTACATTGGCCATACAAGCTTTTTTTGGTAAAATGCTTTTTTTTTTTTTTTCCTTTTTTTTTTGGGGGGGGACCAAGGATTGAACCTAGTTGTGCTTTACCACTGAGCCACATCCCCACCCCTTTTTTATATTTTATTTGGATACAGGGTCTCTCTCAGTTGCTTAGGGCCTCACTAAGTTGCTGAGACTGGCTTCAAACTCAGTCCTCCTGCCTCAGCCTTCTAAGCCGCTGGGATCATAGGTGTGTGCCAATGCCAGCTGGGTTGCCTTTTAAAATTAAAATGCAGGAGTTAAAAAATGTATTTTGTGTACATATACACACACATACATAATCTGGCCTTTTATTTTTTATGTTGTAAAAAGCAAGCAGCTGCTGGGTATGGTGGCACATGCCTGTAATCCCAGCACTCTGGGAAGCTGAGACAGGACAATCATGAGTTTTAAGCCAGTCTCAGCAACAGCAAGGCACTAAGCAACTCATGAGACCCTGTCTCTAAATAAAACACAAAAAATAGGGCTGAGGATGTGGCTCAGTGGTCGAGTACCCCTGAGTTCAATCCCCAATAAAAAAAAAAAAAAAGCAGCTGTACCCCTTAGTAGCTTGTCTTCTCACTCTTGCTCATGGTATACTCAATTTTTAAAACATCTTGCATTTTAACCTCTTTCAGAACGCCAG
The DNA here is from genome assembly GCA_004024805.1 of Geosciurus inauris. NCBI lineage: Eukaryota > Metazoa > Chordata > Mammalia > Rodentia > Sciuridae > Geosciurus > Geosciurus inauris. The sequence goes on from PVHX01003785.1 coordinate 14,348, forward strand.
TCTGAATTGCCAACCCAAAGTAAAGCCAGCTTCCCTAGTATTCTCAGTGACCCAGACCCGGATTCTTCTAATTCTGGATTTGACAGTTCAGTTGCCTCCCGGATCACAGAATCTTTAGTCAGTGGACCAAAACCACCTATTGAAAGTAGGTATTAATTAATTAGTTAATTAATTTTATACTCTTGGTTTATCAGCATTCACTGAAACTTTTCAGGTTTTTCATTATTACTTAAACTTTAGTCTAATATAAAACTTCTAGGAAAGTGTCTCTAGAGAGCTCAGTGAAAAATTAGTTTCTTCTTTAAAAAAGTTGCCCACAACTTGATTGACAGATCTACCATACATACACCTGAAGATATAAATTCTCTGATTTTATTGAAATCAGTCTATTTTTTTTTTTGGTACCAGGGATCGAACTCGGGTACTCAACCACTGAGCCACATCCCCAGCCCTATTTTGTGTTTTATGTAGAGACAGGGTCTCACTGAGTTGCTTAGTGCCTCACTGTTGCTGAGGCTGGCTTTGAACTCGCAATTCTCCTGTCTCAGCCTCCCTAAGTGCTGGGATTACAAGCGTGAGCCACCGTGCCCAGCTTTAGTCTATTTTTATTATTAGTTTTATAACCTCTTTAGTAATTTTATCAGTACCATTACCTTCTCCAGTTTAAAATTTTACTGATTTTACAGTTCTTGATTTACTTTAATTCAAAGGAAGCACTTACAGAATTTCAAGTACTATAGATGCATCTTTTGGTTTTACAGACTTCCATGTTTGAGTGATGAAGGCATGCTTTCTGCATCAGGATAAGAACATATTCTCCAGATTACAGTGTCACCATTAGTTTGAAACTTACACTGACTTTTCATACCATTTGGTTTACAATATATCTTTGGCATAAACGGGTTTAATGTTTGAAGTTTTATCTAGTCACAAGTGGGCCTGAAGATCCATGGCACACAATGGTTTCTGTTTAGTATTTGTTCAGGCACAACTTTGAATTGCATGAGCCTCCAGGAAGGTATGTAAAGAGCACATCACTCATAATAAGTGAATCTGGCCACACCTCAGGCACTCCTTGCTCACATAAGTAGCACTTATCATGAAGTGTTAGACTGTTTATTTTCATGAGTAGTCTGAGGAGGGATTCAGATGCCAGTCCTTGGGCTGCAAATGGTGGAACAGTGGAGATGTATAAGTGTCATTTTGTAGCCAGAAAACAGTCTTCTGCAACAAATGGACAGTATAATCTCCAATTTCACAGGGACTAGGATGCATAAGAAAATAAGCTACCTTTTGTCCTATGTGAAAACCAAAGTGAGATGTGACGTTGGTTCAGCAGAAATCTAGCCAGAGTTTATTTTAGTGAGAGTATAACTTATAGGTCTACCCTGTTTTATAAAATAGTTGAATATACTCACTTCATTTTCCTGTTTTGTTTTATGAAATGGATATGGTATTTGTGAATTTGGGGATTCATGAAAGACTCCAGATTGATTTGAAAATGTCAACCAATACTTTTCTTACTCTGTCATTTCACCATACATAATTTATCACTTCAGTTATAAGATGCAAAGCTAAAACTTGAACAAATCATAGTGGTCCTTGAACACATTATTAGTGGCAATTAAAAGCAGAATGAGTGAAGATGAATAGTATTTCATCTTTCCATTAAAAGATTTACCATTCTAACAGTTGTATCCTTTTGCTTTCCAATGGTGGTCATGTGTGAATTAGAAGTGTCACAGCCCTGCTTTCCTCTCCAAAAAGTAATAGGTTTGTCTCTTAAATCATGCTGTTACATTGTTTTTTCATGTTTCTATTTGTATTCTGAATGGAACCCGACTTTCTGAATCATTCCTGCTTCTGATTTTGAAATGAGAGAGTTTTATCATGCTATCTTGTTAAAAGAGGCATTTGTGTACTTCATTAAAATTTATGTGTGGTGTGTGATGTTAGTTCACTGACAGAGTCATTCGAATATCACTACTCTCATTACAGGCCATTTTCGGCCAGAGTTCATCCGTCCGCCACCTCCACTTCACATTTGTGAGGATGAACTGGCTTGGCTCAATCCTACAGAGCCTGACCATGCTATTCAGTGGGATAAATCCATGTGTGTTAAGAATAGCACTGGTGTGGAGATCAAGCGAATTATGGCCAAAGCCTTCAAAAGCCCCTTATCTTCTCCCCAACAAACACAGGTATGTGTGTATCCCATGTTTTAACTTTAATCCATCATGAGTTTGTTTTTCATAACATGATAAATGAGCAGTACACTAAAATTGACAACATGAGTTAGCAGTAAAAAGTCTCAGAGGTTTTTGGATCTCTGAAGCTTTGTTTTGCCCTTTCCATTTTGGTCATTTTGCTGTTGTAGGGCAAGAGGTCTGGTGACTGAAAATGTTTTGACTTAATGATCAGTTTATCTCTGGCAGAGGTGAGGAAGGAGAGCCCTCACTTTTTGGCACGCTGCTCCTGCTGTGTACCATTTGTACATTTTATATACATCTTTGCATTAAAACTGGACAGTAGCTCTTCTGAGTGAAGTAATTCCATTTATGGAGGGAAATGGAATTATTAACATCTTATGGAGGGAGAAGTGGCCTAGAGAAGGTGATCTAGCCCCTAGCACACAGCTCACTGGTGATAGATTGGAGATTAAAAATATTGCTTGCTATCCATGGGCAAGACAAGATGGTTACCTTTAGGGAAAGACGGGCATTCTCGTGGGAGGTTTCTCTGATGATTTTTATCTAGTTTGCACACTTTCAAGTTAGAACTAGTAGGGAGGTACTGACATCTCCAATTCAGTTCATCATCAAAAGTATTATTTTCCAAGTCAGTTAAGAGTTGCTTATAGTTCCTTTTGTGTAGACCATCCTGAAAACACAGTCCACTGGGTAACATACAAGTAGGCAAGAAAGAGCATAGAAAATTGCAAGGTAAAAGTGCTTATTTGGCCCCCCAAAATTTTATTTTGGTGTTGAAATGGAACCCAGGACCTTATACATGCTAGGCAAACACTCCACTGTTGAGCTGTGTTCCCAGGCCTGAAAACAATTTTTTTGAAGATACCTCTTGGAATTGCAAAATGTGGGTGTGACTTGCAGTGCATCCTGCCTCCCTCCTTGGTGATTTCCAGTCTCCGCCTGGGTTGGGTAGGATACAGCAGGGCAGGCATTATTTCTGATGCTCATTAATTCTCTGTTGTTGGTGCTTTTTGGAGAACTAAATGGTAATTAAGATTATCTCTGAGCAAGGTGCAGTGGCACACACCTGTTACCCCAGCTACTCAGGCTGAAACAGGCGGATCACAAGTTTGAGGCCAACTTGGGCAACTTGGCAACACTCTATCTCAAAATAAAAAGGGCTGGGGATGTAGCTCAGTGGTAGAGTGTCCCTGGATTCAATCCCGTGTACTGCAAGAAAAAAATAAAAGGACTGGTTTTGTTATAACAGATGACAGGGGAAAAAAGTCTACAAAGGACTTGAGGATGATACAACAATATCCTATCCAACCAGACAATATTGAGTCTGCTTTCATGTCTAGGAGGAAATTTGTCACTAGCAAATTTACAAACTGTCTTAAATGTTTGTATTTTAGTATCCTCACGGTTCAAATCTAAATTTTAAAATGTTAAGTAATGAGGATCATGAGTTTAAGGGAAGAAATTTATGAAATTGGTGAACATGATTTTTATGCTTTTGTGAGTAAAATACTTTTGTATGAAGGAAAAACAGTTTCCAATTTGACTTAAAACCTCTAATTTTTTTTTTCCTTAGCTCCTTGGTGAATTGGAAAAAGACCCCAAACTTGTTTATCATATTGGCCTCACTCCAGCCAAACTTCCAGACCTAGTAGAAAACAACCCTCTAGTTGCAATAGAAATGTTGCTGAAATTAATGCAATCAAGCCAGATCACTGAGTATTTCTCTGTCCTGGTCAATATGGACATGTCCTTACATTCAATGGAAGTCGTAAATCGGTAAGTTTTCGTATTTGATCTAATATGTGGGGTTATAAATGGTTAAATGGCCAGGAGAGAGAAGCTGTTACAAAAAGCTGTATGTTTTTTCCCCTGATATTGTTTGTTTGCCTAAGATGACCCACTTCAGAAATAATCTGAGCCTTAGTGTTGCATGTGAATTTAGTACCCATTAGTAAGAAATCTGAGGATAGGATTGCAACATATGTCATGTTAATAGAAGCATAAATGAAATACAATTGCTTAAACTTACTTCCCTATACATAGTTATATCATTTCTTACCCTTATATATAGATATTAGGGTTTTTCTCTTAGAAACTAACAGCTGTAATATGGAAAAGTACTCGTCCTAAATGCTGAGAGAGCCCACTGGCTGCTCTGAAAAGCCATCTTTGCATTGTTCATGGGTCTAGCTCCCCACTCACTGCAACCACCTCCACTGCCGCGGACTCCTGCAGCTTTATCACCAGAGTCCCTGAACTGCAGTTTCCTTTTTAACCCACTGCATCGGATCACTGGCGTGTCCCACCATGTCAGATGCCGGCGGTGAACACCAGCTCCAAGAACACCACCAAAGATTTAGAGAAGTAAGTTGTGGAGGAGGCAGAGAATGGAAGAAATGCCTCTGCTAATGAGAATGCTAATGAGGAAAATGGGGAGCTGAAGGCTGACAATGAGGTGGATTAAGAGGAAGAGGGTGGTGAGGAAGAAGAGGAGGCAGAAGGTGATGATGAGGAAGAGGATGGATATGAAGATGAGGAGGCTGAGGCAGCTGTGGGCAAACAGGCAGCTGAAGATGACAAGATTGATGTTGGTACCAAAAAGCAGACCAATGAGGGTGACTAGACAGCAAAAAAGGAAAAGTTAAAATAAAAGGCTGTTGTGATCTATTCAACCTCCACTTCCTGTCTTAGAATCTAAACCTGGTGGCCTTGGAGTAGAGAGAGAACCACCCACCCTCCCTCCCACGGTGGAATTGCCATCACATGCCCTCCACCACCCAAGCAAAACCATAATGTACATTTGCACAGGGGATGAAAAGATGAATCAAAACTTTCAAGGCCCTGCTTTTTTTTTTCTTAAAATTACTTTAAAAAAGGAAAATTTGTATTTTTTATTTACATTTTATATTTTTGTACATGTTGTTAGGGTTCAGTCATTTTTAATGAACTCTGATGACCAAACCAGCCTTTGGAGCTTTCTGTCCTACTTCTGACTTTACTTGTGGTGTGACCATGTTCATTATAATCTCAAAGGAGGAAAAAAAACCACCTTGTAAAAAAAGCAAAAACAAACAAAAAAATCTTATTCCAAGCATTACAGTAACTTCTTTTGTGTATGAACTTTAATTATACTACAAGTAGTTGGTTTGTATGAGATGGTTTAAAAAGGCCAAAGATAAAAAGGTTTCTTTTTTTTTCCTTTTGTCTGTGAAGTTGCTGTTTATCTTTTTGGCCTCTTTGATGTATGTGTGAAACACAGTTGTCCAACAATAAACCAGAATTTTATTTAAAAAAAAAAAAGCTGAGAGCATTCTAGGCATGCTGTCATGGAGATTCCTTGTGCTCTTCTCTCAGCTTCCTTACCCTGTTTTCACTGACAATGAGGGAAACAATGTATTTCCTTCTAGATGTGCTGTGTGTGCTGTTTTTTTATCTTACTTTCCTAACCAGTATATTTTAGGTAAATTATGAATTAAGTGGGTTTGAGGGGGTTAACTTGGGGTCCTCATGTTTTATTAAGTTATTTACGTCGAGGTTGGCAGTAGATCCTGGTCCACTGGAGACAGTACCGATTTAGGCTTCAAAGTCTGAGCACCTTTTCATCTGGTGTCTTGTCTGGATGACAAATTAAATGGTCCTTCTCCTCTAGGGGAAATTCATTCTGAGTGCTAGGCAACTAAACTTAGAGCACATTTTGGAACACCATTTTGCAAGTTGGAGACTTTAAAAATCTGAAACTAAACTAATGAATGTGTCTTTTAAAGTTGTTAAACTTACTTGAACTAAAGAATATGTTAATAAACAGGTGGCAGCTGAGCGAGCACAAGTGTATGCAGAGAGTCCCCTTTAAGGGATAGGAGAGGAAGAGAAGAATGAGGTTTCCAATTAACTTTGTCATTGGCAAAATTAGTTAGCTGCTTGTGAACAGTATACTGCTCCATATCTGCCTCCTCTTGTTTGAGCCTCTTTATTTAAAGACTCACTCTTCATTCAGTGGTTGAATTGTATTTTGGACTATGTTCACAGTATTCTCGTAGCAGTTAGTGTCTCTACCAGACATTTGGCCCCTAGTCCAGGAATGGCTGCATCTTATCAATATGATTGTATCTCCCTAGTGTCTTGGAATTTCAAGGACAAGGTCCTGTTTTTGTTTTCCCCCAGCACCTATCATAATGCATTACCCTTGAGCATGAAACATAACTTGTTACTGACGAGTCTCAAGTGAGTATAGTGGCTAGGGCACTATTTCCTTGGAGCCCTGAAGAAAGAAGTTTCAAGGTCAGATAAGTTTAGAATGTATTATTAATCTTATTTTGGAAATTTGTACTTTAGTTAGCCTAGCAAAGAGTTTGCAATAACAAACCCTAACATGACCCAGGATTTCCCAGACTAAACTGAGCTCAAAATGGAATTCTTATCCCCCACCCCATTTTTCTCTTTTCTTTAAACATTCCACACAATCCTTCAAATACTGGCCTTGACCTTTAAGACTATAAATTCAGATTCTGGGTCTTCATGACATGTTCTTGTTACATCACAGCCAGGTCTCCCCTGCAGTGTTTCTGCTAATGCTCTCCTATAATGCCAAGTCCTTAGTTTTTATGCTGCTTATTTAATCACCTTTTAGGAAGACTTCTCTCTTGAGGTTTAAGTCACTTGCCCTTCTATGGCTTTTTCCAGATCTCTTTATCTACCCCTCAGTTTGGCATTTGGTTATATGTTGAACTATTTACACATAGATATACACTTCTCAGACACTAGAGTTTCCCAGAGTGTAAATGCTCAGGTTGTTGGTGCTTGTAATAGAAGAGACCATGACTTATGATTCAACCAGGAACACTTGGGAACATAATGCTCAAATAAATCATTAATGATTAATTGCATTGCATAATGTTAAGTATAGAGTTAAAAACAAAAGTGTCACAAGTAAGTGGCTGTGGTTCTTCTGTTTGTTTGCTGGAGAATACTTAAAACTGGAAAACTGGATCATGCATCAGCAATTTTAACCACAGGAAACTTTGTTTTATAGTTAACAGTTTGTTTTGTTTTAGGGATATTAGGTATTGAACTGAAGGGATCTTTACCACTGAGCTACATCCCCAGCCCTTTTCATTTTATTTTAAAACAGGGCGTAAGTTGCTTAGGGCCACAGTAGTTTGCATAGGCTGGTTTTGAACTTGTAAATCCTCTTGCCTCAGACTCCTTAGCCACTAGGATTACAGGCGTGTACCAGAACACCTGGCTGGTTAACAGTATCTTTTGATGTTAGCAAATAAAATAACAGCCCATATTTTCTTTTATGAACAGACTGACTACAGCTGTTGATCTACCTCCTGAGTTTATTCACCTTTATATATCAAATTGCATCTCTACTTGTGAACAAATTAAGGATAAATATATGCAGGTGAGTAGTGGAAATTTTTATAAATTTTATAAATAGCTTCTAAGAGGATGGGTACACTAAAACTTTTTCTTGTTCTTCCAGAATCGTCTGGTGCGTCTTGTATGTGTGTTTCTTCAGTCCTTGATCCGTAACAAAATTATTAATGTGCAGGACTTATTTATAGAAGTGCAGGCCTTCTGTATTGAATTCAGTAGGATACGAGAAGCTGCAGGCCTATTCCGGTTGCTGAAAACACTGGATACTGGAGAAACGCCTTCGGAGACCAAAATGTCAAAATAATACCTCACCAGAACTACCCAATTTGTTGTTGAACTGTATTGATTAGTTTTTAAAACTTAAAACTGAGTGGATTGCTTGGTCTTATATATACAAACACTTTATCTACTTTAAAGCAAAAATTTTGCTTTTCCTGGATGACTTTTTCCTTTAGATGAATTTTTGTTAAGAACTTGGACAGAAAATGTGTCTTGCTGATGACTCTACAGTAGGAATCATTATCCCAAGTTACTACAAAAAAGTAGATGTGTGTTTTTTAAAAGAAATTGTAGCACTACAGAGCAAAGTGCTTGTTTTTGCTTCAGAGGCAAGCTACAGGCTTCTGATAAATCAGGAATCCGGTTTGCCTAAGGTTTCAATGTTAAAAGTAGCCAACGAGAGCAAAGACATTTTGAAGAAATTCTGATACTGTCATGTGGTGAGAGCAGTTGATTGTACCTCTTAACTTCTCATTAAGCAGTCTGAACCAAGGACATGCATATAACTGTCAAACTTTGTCATGGGAACTTCAGAGACAGCAGAATGAATGTGTTTGAAGGGCCTCTTAAAAACATGGGAACTCTTAGGAATCTTTTCGAGGTTATAATAGCTGGTATTGTTTCCTAGGTTTTTTTCTTTGTTGAGATAGTCCTTTGTTATTACCCTAAAATGCATTTTTTTGTGTTGTTTTAAAGAAAAACAGGGCCTTGGGAAGGGGTATCATCCCTAGGAACTGCCATCTGTGGCAGGGTAGATGTGTGTGAGAGGTAAGAGCAGGGCAGTGCATATGTCACCCCTCATGTCACTTTGGACAACAGTGCCTTCCAGTAAAGTTCTTTTTTTATCAACTGTCATGTGATGCATTTTTACTTGAAGAAATCATGAAAAATTCCTTTTACAGAACTACTTCCAAAGCACATTTACAGGGAAATAATCTGTTCAACAGGAATTACTCTCTAATTTAATGCTTCACAAAAAGTTAAAACCAAGCTTGATAATTTGTAAGAGTACAAGTTTCACACTTGTAACATTTGAGAAAAAGCAGTACTCAGATTTATAACTATATATTTTGTTCTTATGAAAGCATGGGATTTGTAAATATGCTCAGGAAATAATGACCTAAGCCCACATAACAGAGATTAGTTTGCTTTCAGACAAACAAATGTGGCAAGAATGCCAGTTTCAATAGAGGTTTCAAGATGGTGGAATAGAGAGAGGTCTCTTTCTGGGCTGCTCCACAGCGTGGAACCAAGAAAGCAGTTTCTTAGCAAGGTGGGTGAACAAAAAAAGGGGGAAAGGACTTTACTGGAATTTAAAACTGGACATTCAAAGCAGATTGGGGATTCCACAGCGTGGAACCAAGGAAAGAGTTTCTTAGCAAGGTGGGTGAGCAAAAAAAAAGGGGGGGGGGGACTTTACTGGAATTAAAAACTAGACATTCAAAGCAGATCCGGGACTCAAAAGGTTGGATATAATTAAGGAAGAAATCCTTAGTGCCTCAGCTGGAGACACCAGCCAGAGCAGTACCTCAGGGAATTCCTCAAAGTGGAGGAATAAGGGAACTAAAGGAATCCACCTTTTTAGGAGGCCTGAGGCATTTGGGTAAAAGTTTAAAGATCAAAGACACTGCCTGACTAAACTGAAAGGTGGGCTGCTCAATATCCTTGTGCAGGAAAGAGGCCGAATCTCCCCGCTGCATGTGGAGCACAGAGAAAGGAACCATTTTGCAGCCACAGAGTGAGGGTAGGGGAGGAAGAGATTGAGATTGGAGACTCAACCCAAGACTGGGAAACATGGGGTCCACAGGTGACATAGTGGAGTAAGAAGTGGCTCCTCCCCTACATGAGTAGAACTCAGGGGAGGTCGCTGGGATGCAATCTTCCAGTGTAGACTGGCAATCGCTGGACCCCGGAGGTGCACTGATTTAACATCTCCAGATCAACTGACATCCAGTAAAGACCCTGGGGCTCACCTAAGCCCAATCCACCTACAGGATTAACTCTCACTCCAGCAACTCTAGAGGGTGGAGCAAGTGTTATACTCCAGACAAGCCCAACTAACACTGCTGAGAAGGGAAGCAGAATCATCGGAACTCCAATAGAAAAAATTCTTTTAACTTTTCAACTAGATTTTTTTTCCTTTTTAGTTTTCTCTGTGATCTTAATGGTTCATGGCTATTTATACATATTTATATATCTTTTTTTCTCATTTCTAGCATTTTGAAGCCAGTTATTTTTCACAGATCAGTTTTTTGAGGACTAGGATGTTTGGCTAATGTATTTTTTTATTTTTACTTTTTTATTATTTTTAAATTTTTTTTAATCTCTCGTTTCTCTTGATTCTCTTTTCTAACAGCCAATTCTCATTGTTCTTTAACTCTTCCTTTTTTACTTCCACCTTCTCTTCTCCCTCATAGTCATCCCATTCTATATCACTCCTGTTCTCTCCCTGTCAACCATTTGAAATTGCAAAGACTTATGCAAACTGTTTTTATTGTAGGCAAAACTGATCATATCATTTCTGCTTATTGTGACAACCTTGTTTGTAGACGTCTTAGCAGGAACTGTTTGCTTTAATGCTGTATATTTGCATTGGGTTGTTATTGTCTCCACCTAAATAGTGAGGTACTAGAAACTTTCTGGGACACACTAAGTACACAGGGAAGAAACTACTGCCTCAGATCCATACTACTAAATGGGTAGACACACAACATGAAAAAGAAAGGAAACAAATTGCCCCAAACAAACCAAGATACTCCAGTAACAGAATCCATTGGCACCACAGTGGAAGAAATGACAAAGGAGTTTAGAAATGCACATTGTTAAACTGATCTGCAAGAAAAAGGACGATGTAAGGAGTGAAATCAGAAAATACAGGAAGTGAAAGATCACTTCAATAAATAGACTTTTGAAGAAAAAAAATCAAGCAGAAATCCTTGAAAGAATCAATACACCAAATTAAAAACTCAATGGAAAGCATCACCAACAGCCGAGACCACATGGAAGACAGAGTTTCAGGCAAGGAAGACAAAATATGTAATCTTGAATATAAAGTAGACCATGGAGAAAAGATGTTAAGAGACCATGAACAGAACTTCCAAGAAATATGGCATAACCTGAAAAGACCAAATTTAAGATTTCTCAAGATGAAGGCTCAGAGATACAAACCAAAGGAACACACTATCTTTTCAATGAAATAATACCAGAAAATTTCTCAAACCTAAAGAAAGAGATGAAAAATCAAGACAGGAGGCTTAGAAGATCCCAAATACACAAAATTACAACAGATCCACACCAAGGCACATTATTATGAAAATGCCTAATAAAGGCTGTCAGAGAAAAATGACAGGTCATGTTTAGAGGAAAACCAATCTGGATCTCACTTTATTTCTCAACCCATACACTCAAAAGATAGGAAATCTTGGAATATCTATCTAATACACACACACATTTACATAAAATATATATATATACACATATACATATTTATATAAAAAATATATATACACATACCAAGCTCTGAAAGAATGGATACCAGTCAAGAATACTATATCCAGCAAAATTAAGCTTCAGAATCGACAATGAAAAAACTTCCATTAAAAGCTAGAAGAATTCACAACTTGAAAACCTGCTCTACAAAACATTCAATATAATATCCCATGAAGAAATGACAAAAGTGAAAACCAGCAAAGGGAGGAATAACACAAGTCAATCAAAGGAGAAATTAATTCAAAACCAGGACTAAAATGACAGGAAATAAAAATCATTTCACACTAATAACACTGAATATAAATGGCCTAAACTCATGAATCAAGATAGACTGGCAAACTGGATTAAAAAACGAAACAACATACTGTCTCCAGAAATACGTTAGTTTCCAAATATTTAAAAATATTCCAGGTATCTCTTTCTGATGTTGACTTCTCATTTAATTATTATAAAGAATATGTTCCAAATAACTTGAATTCTTTCATGTTTACATTCATTTCAAACTATTTTCTAATTTCCCTTATGATTTCTTTAATCCATTGTTACTTAATATGTTATTTAATTTCTTTGTGGATACCTCAAATTTTCTTGTAATCTGATTTCATCACAGTGAGAATGAGTTTTGTATCATTTGAACCTAATTTTATAGTTTTGCATGCAATATCTGAATTTTTAGGACATTTTAACATCACCTTTTTCTTACTTTGAGCTGTAAAGATTTTTATATTCTGAATGCTGTATTCTACTATTCATAAATAGATATATTTTATCTGTATTATTTGATCTCTAAGTCATTTTTCTATTTGATGCAACACAAGTATCAAGGAAATGTGGTTTTGTTGTTGTTTAATATGAAGTCCAATTATTTCAGCACCATTTGTTGGAAACACTATCCGTTACCATTGCATTACCTTGGCACCTTTGCTCAAAATCAGTTCATGTGTGTGGGTCAATTTTGAATTCTGTATATTGTGCTGTTATTCCTACATGTCCATTTTTATGCCAGCGTCACACTGTCTTCATTAATGTCAGTTTATTATAAAATTTTAACTCAGATAAGATGAGTACTTCAGTTCTATTCTTTTTAACTTATGTTGGTTATTCTAAGTGCTTTACATTTCCATATAAATTTTGTAATTTGCTTGCCAATTTCTCAAAAAATAAATAATTTAAAAAAGACCACCAATTTATCTCAAAGCCTAGGGCATCACTGTTCTGCAGATTAGATCCAACTATTCTTGGGTAAAGAACAGTTCATTATTGAAACACTGTTTTGGAATTGCAATTTCAATGACTCGACTGCTATTGTTAGAAACAACCAACTTAGGTTCCTTGCACTTCCAATTCTAGCAAAATATAGCAATGAACTTGAAAAGTCAACAGGACAGCACTGTAATTCATGCCTAAATGAAGCTTATCTAACACACATTTTATCCTAAAGGCTCTTCATCATGCTTAGGGACAATTTTAAACAGTGAAGTTGCAAACAAAAGTATAAAAATATCCAGTACTAAACAGACCATGGAAAAGACCTGTTTGTTCTATTACAGCTGAAATAGGGCAGATTGTTCCCTTGTTCAAACTCAGAAATGTATCAGGTAACTCAAAATTTCAACCTATGCAGGACTGAAAATGACTCCTGAAAGCAGTATGTGATGATTTAGGAGTTATAAATGAATTTTAGTGAGGAGGCAAGTTTGCAAACATGAATTTTACAAATAAGGAGGGGATCAAGATCTCACACAGTGTTTATTTGAAAAAGGAAAGAGTCTCAAATTTATTTATTTCACTTTTGCAGTGCTGAGGACTCAGGGACTCTAAGATATAGACAAATCATTCTACCATTCTGCTATATCCCCAGGACCTCAAACTTATTTTTAAATATATAGCTCACAAATAACAACAGTTATATTTAGAAAGTATCTTTTAAAAAATAAGACTTGAGTCAAGGCTTATATACCACCAAAAGGCTCATTAAACATGTTTAAAAGTAAAAGAAGGTAGGCATGGCAGGGTGTGCCCATAATTCCAGCTACTCAGGCAGCTGAGGCAGGAAGATCACTTGTGCCCAGAAATTCAAGGCCAGACCAGACAACAGCAATATTCCCTTCCCTTAATTGGGACTCAATACTGTGCAATCGACTTGACTGAGTTCAATTTAATTCTATTTAAAAAAACAAAAAACAAAAAACCTTGAGTTCTCAGGATCTTCAGATCACCTGTTCAAAAAAAAAAAAGACAGCAATAAATAAGAGTAGAAAAAAGTTATTTCAAAAGAGTTTGGGATCCTAAAATATAATCAAATAATTCTCATTAACAGTATTTATTATTTATTTAAGCAACTTTACAGAAATGGTATTACTCAGTTTTCTTATGGAGCACATACTCATTCACACCTATTTTTAAATAGCATACTCTTCTATACATTCCCATTCCCATGGAGAATGATAGATCACTCATTCTATTTTAAGCAATACTTCTGAGTGAAGTCCTTTTAAGATAATGTAAGGGTATCTGGAAAATTAAGAACTTGTTACATATTTATTATAAATCTAACACCCTATGCTTACTAAGATATATTGCTGTGCTGATTTCATTTTCTATCCGGTCTGTTTTGTTATGTAATCACTGCTATTCACTCAGTTAAAGCCATAAGACATCAAAAGGCACCTGGATTATCCTGGAATTTGATAACTGGTTATCAGCCCACAGAAGGTACAGGTATTCTCAGGCTTCTCTCATGAGCCCATGATACAGGCCCACAACTCATCAAAAAGATGGCCTCACTTCTTCCTAACATCTGAATCCCCACCCCATCCCTGCCCTCTACTGGAAATTGAGTCCAGTGATATTCTCAATCCTATTTCTGTTTTGAGGCAGGGATTCAGTAAATTGGCCTTAAATTTGGTAATCCTCCTGCCTCAGCACCCCACCCCCCAGTTCACTGGGATTACAGGCATGTGCCACCACATCTAGCCTTTTTTTAACACTTTGCATGAATGCAGCACGTATACCTTTCAATTCACAACTTCTTTAATACGTTACTGTAGAAAGAGGGCAAGTCTCTGGCTATGTGGCTGATTATGAAATGGTAGATTATGACATGGCAGACACTTCACTTTTCTCACTACTAACCCAATTACTAGCATTTGAAATGCTGACAAGTGTTTTTAAGACTTTAAAAACTAAACTAGCTGGGAAAGGCGTGGGTGGCTCTTCTCATTGGTGGTTATATCACAGAAGCATAACACATTATGCAACCAAACTAGCTTTGCTTCAAGCCAACGTCCTGTTCTTTAGGAAATGGCAAAGCAGAGCTTATACAGGGCCCACAGAAACTGCTTTTGACTAAAACATAATTACCTCAAGTTCTAGCAAGTAACACATACATGCTGATTTAATCTTATCCTTCAAGAACAAATAATTTTAAATATGCTCAAAGCAACTGCTGCCAAATTAAACCATCTTATTGGGGAATGTGGTTACACTGGGTACTTTATCCAAATGGAAACACACCTATTTTTGAAGTTCTATTATTATTTTTACAATTACAGGTAGTCTTTGATGTGGTAAATATGTGTACAAGAATACAGAGAGAGGTACTAAATACTTGGTCAAGCCCTGGTGTCATCTGAGAGCTAGTAACTAGTTTTTCTTTGAAAAAGCCCAATCTCTGGGAATGCCTTTCTTAGCCCTCCCACTCAGAAAGCTCTCCCTAGGCATGCAGCTTCAATTCTGGCATTACTGAGGTCAGGCCAGTGGGTCGCTTCAGGAGATTTTGTCATTGTGCACCCAGAGAGCAAACTGCTGAGGGAGACACTGCAATTCGGCCTTTTCTTGTCATCATTCCTCAGTAGCCATGGGGAGCAATCTTTCTAGAAAGGCTGTTATGTCCAAGATCCCAAAAAAGACAGCATATAAGAAACCATTACCTGCCAAATGATGCCATGTCCTTACACCTCTCTGGCCCTTTGAGGTTTTCTGCTGGGAAAGTCAGAATACCAATCAAGACCCCAGGGAGCGAAGAAGCCAGGCAGGCAGGGAACCACCATGTGCTTCAGTGTCACAGATTCTGTTTCCTTCACACCATTCCTATGATTTCAAAATTAATAAAACACTGTTCCACATTATGTGAACAAATGGCTTTTGTGACAATTGTTAGGAGGTAACTAAGTCTCTTATTTATTATGCTCTTCATCTAGATTGCCTCAAATCTCCAGCATTTTATTAGCTCTAAAGTTTCCATACAGATTCTGGTAAGAATTTAGGGAAGCTATTTTGATGTCTGCTGATTAAGAAGTTACACTTCTATAATTAACCAAAAATAATTAACCTTGGTCTGTCACAGTGTTCTGAGATAGCTTCATTAGCTACCAAAAAGAATTATTAAAGCACTTTTCCTTACATGTCTCTTGAAAAACAATCTACTTGATACGGAATCAAGAATGTATTTTCATATCTGTAGTGAACACAGAAGGTAGATTTTAAGATAAGAGCTGTTATGGAAACTAACTTTGAGGCTATCTATGAAAACAAGTGCTCAAAGCAGACAAATTTTCTATTTCAACTGTTCCCTGTATCAAATCTGGCTGTACAGTTTATTTCAGTAAAACAACTCATCAAGTATTTTACCGAGTAGCTAGACTTAGTTTGTGTACATAGTACATACCTGGAGAAAATAAGCTTCATAAACCCTTATATTCTAAATATAGTTATAAGATAAATTCTTTATAAATTTTTTAAATTGCATTTTCCTCAATAAACAAAGTCAAAAGCAACAAAGGTATATATAACCCACACTCTAAAGAAATAACTGCTACATAGTCCTTGACTTCCACCTCCAAGAAGTGAGAAAAGAACAAAGAGTTGTGTTTGATCACTTTATAAAACAGTAATCTCCAAAAGCTTTACCCCTGACCTATGAGAACAGTAAACAAAAGTAAAAAAAAAAAAAAGGTGGGGGGGGGGAATAGTTTTTAAGCAAGTCCTTGCTTAACCAATCAACTGGTTTTTTTAAATTCCAACAACAAATACCAAAATTCTTCATCTATCATCCCTTTAATTGTAAAGATTAAATTACAATTAGAACCAATACATTCATCATTATAAAAATGAATCATAGTACATCTATTTGATTTCCATAATCAAGCAGCAAGTAACTTAATGCTTACGTGAAATATAAAGTCTTCACTTTTTATTTGTAGAAAAGATGGACAAATTTCCCTCCACTAAGATGTCACAAGTAGTTGGTACTAATGGGAAAAATGCAATTCCTAAAGTCATCTAACACTTTTCTCATAATTCCAGACAATGGAAATTGCTTTCTCAGGTTCTGAAATCTCTATATACAATGCAAAACATTCAAGAAAGCTAGATATTTCTCATCTTGTAAGTTTAAAGTAAGTTCTGTAAGTTTTTCCTTCAGAGAAAGCCCGTGTGATCAATTACTGAATTTAATCACACAATTCTACTTCAATTCATCTAAAATTGGTGTGCTTTGTCTAAAAACCTTGAGAAACAACATTACCTTTGCTTTTACAGTACTGTAGTAACTAATGTAGTATTCAGAAACACCCCCCTTCCACCTTAGCATGCCTTCCCTAGGCATCATCTCTGATAGTGCAAAAGAATTTATCATAAACACTGTATTCTTGTAGACAAATGTATGAAGACGAATCAAAAAGTCTCTTTAAGAGTAAAATATCTTAGCCTTCTGTTATATCAAATCTGAATCTGAAAGGTAAAATAATGTACATTATTTTCAAGTATATAAACTATGTGCTATAAAAAAATAAAATGTCCTTTTTAGTTCAAGCCATGGGTCCGTCAGGGATGTGCGCTAGGAGATGGGTCCTCCATGATAAGGGTCGCTCCTGCCGGTTTCTAAAACAAAGCATCAAAAGCCACCCTAGGTCAGTAGGTTGGTCAGCACATTCTAAACTTCAGTTACATAAATATAGCTACTCATCTGAATATGGTATTTCAAGAAACAAATTTCAGAAACATTTAAATAAACTTACATGCAAAAATGATATCCTATTCCAGAGAGACAGTCAACAAGAAAAATATAAAACCAACGTTTCTCACATATGCTAAGAGAGGTTTTCTAGTATTAGGTAAAGTGATATTAATCTAATCAACATAGTTCTACAAAAAAGAGAAAGTCTGACCTGATGTAATTATGTTTTCAAGAGTCAAATAAGCAGATGTGATAATGATGTAGCTGCCAATAAAATCATGGTTAACGTTTATTTGTACTACATATGATCCTATGAGGTACAGACTAATATGTCATTATCCCCATCAGATGTGGAGGAGCTGGTGTTTAAATCCAGGCATTCAAGCGAGAAAACCAGGGGTGCAAAATCACTGACACTCAAAAGGTTTTTGTGGACTGTAGGATATTTCCCTAAACACAGCAGCAGAACCAAATACTTATTCAGGTTCTTTTCTTTACCAGTTTAAAATTTAGTGGTAAAACAACAAATAACTTTATTAAATTTGTTTTATTTTTGGTGCTAGGGACTGAATTCCAGGTTTTACACATGCCAAGAATGCACTCTACCACATAGTGTCCCCAGCCCCTATTATTAACCTTTTTTTTCCACCTTAACAAAATGGATTTACTTTTTAAATTGGAAAATATAAACGGTATATACTTATGGTATATGACATGGTGTTCTAAAATATGTACACAATGGAATGGCTGAATAAAGCTTATTATATGTCTTACCACACATACTTATCCTGAGAACACCTAAAAGTCTATTTTTACCAATTTTCAAATATATAATACATTGTTAACTAGAGTCACCATGTTGTACAATACATGTCTTAAACTTATTCCTCCCAATTAACAGAAACTTTGTATGCTTTAACCAGTGTCACCTCAGAGCCAAATACTCTGACCTCCCTATAAGAGAGAGGGATAGGTGGACTGGACAGTGGGAGGAGCAGGCAGCAGGGACACTCACAGGGATGCTCCACTCAGTTCCACACAGATTTATTAGCTGCTCCTTTGTGTCTAGCATCACTTTCCTAACTATACGCAAAACTGCATTTATATTCTGCTTAAGTACTTATGTTCACTTAAAATAACTGATTTTTAAAATTACCATTTCTCAATTTATACTGTAACTACTACAGGTCAGAAAGAACATTAACATACAAGTTACCAGTTAATTTGCTGGAGAACAATACTCGGGATTAAAGAAAGGACAAAGAGAAAAAAATAAAAAGTGAGCCCCCCCTCAAAGGGGCTGGGGTTTTCAGGAGGGGGAATCCAGCTTCTTTAGATGGCACCTGACAATTCTAGTTTCTTTTTCCATTTTCTTTACTTCTATTCACTATTTTGAGTTAGGTTATCTTACTTCTAAGTGGGCATCTGGACTATGGTGAAGTGCGATGCACTTCAGGTTACAAAAAGGCACAGAGATGGCAGGAACTATTGACTACTTTTGAAGGACATTCAGAAGGATTGGAGGCTGCCTCTGCGCATTTTCAAGGCTAGTCATGTACCAGAGAAAGCAAATTCAATTTTCTTTCTAAAGTCTGAAGGCAACAGCAAAAATCATACTGGTAGCACTTTGGCAATGGAATACCTAAAAATAAGAGCCATTTCTAACAGGCTGCCCTGGAAGGTGCAGAGCTGGTGAAGAGATCAACTCTTACAACTTTATGACTCTGTAAAATCCATTCTCTTTTTTCTTTCAAAAGCCCCCCTCCCCATACTAGTTTAAAACTTCAATTCTAGTGTTTCCACTTATCTTCACACGTTAAAAAAAAACTGACTGAATTTGCATCTCACTGCTTAGAAAAATATGCTTTCTTATTCCAGGATGCAACATTCGAATTGGCAAGTATCAACTCCCCACTTACAATAACCTTCAAGTTAATTCAATTTCAATAAAAATTCGGATGAGATTCTGACTGGGCAAAATTATTTTAGAATTAACTTTTAAAGAATGCAGAATACCTCAAAAAATTTTAAAGGAAGAATAAAGAAATAATTTTCCCTGCCTTGCAATATCAGAACATATTTTTTGTGGAGTGGAGGGTATCAGAACATATTTTTTTGTGGAATGGAGGGTATAGCTCAGTGGTACAGCATGTGCCTAGTCTGTGAGAGGACCTGGATTCAATCCCCAACACAACAAAAGAAAAAAAAATTTATCATTCACTAAACAATCTAAGAGGAACTGGTTAAATGTTAGGAAAACAAACAAGTTAGTTAAATCTGCCAGCCGCTTACCTAGTAATGCTGTGTTTTCCTCTGCATCATCTTTAAAAGTGGTGGGGCGCCGTGGCCCAGATTCATTAGTGGATGAGGATGGCAGGTTGCTGCCACTGCTTCTGCCCTCCTCTTGTGAAGCTACACTCATATTCCCAGGCGAAATGCTTCCAGGGGTAGACTCAGGAGTGGGCAGCTCCTGAACATCCTCAGGTTCTGCTCCCTTCAAAATCCAAACAGAAGAAAATGCCTTTTCTAAGTAACTTCATCAGTACTTCTCTGTCCTCTTGCTCATAATGCATGTTATCACATCACTGACATTTGAACAATGAACTTGGCAAAAGTGAACAGGCTTCTGGACAACTCTTCAGACTATATTCTGGTTTTCTTAAAACAAAGCCAAAAAAAAAAACAACCCAGTCCTGGAGTCCTGGCTCTTGTCTCGTAGATAGGGGTCTCTCAGTTCTCTCAGCTGTAGTTTGCCTTGTGCTTCCCCTGCTTTTCATTTGCTATTTAAATAAAATAATGAAAGGAGGGTCAGAGGCTCCATGGCATCACTACACTAGTCTCGACATTTGGGGGACATCCAGACATTTTTGAGTGATACCAGAGTCAAAGCTGCATGTAAACAGATGACACTGCTGGAAGGTGACTTCTGAGTGAGGGTTACCGTGGCCTGATGTGATTGCCTGGCTCATGGGGCACTCCATCTCTCCCCTCTGGGCTCTTAAGACACCACTGGCCTGCTTCACTTGTGTCCAGAACACCCCCTCCTCCCTTTTCAGTAACTAAACACCCTTGACACCCAGCATTGAATGTTCCCTCTCACTCTGACTCCCAGCACTCCTGTTGCTGTTGTGTTACCACAATGCCAAACTCCCCACCCCAAGCTGTTTATCTAAAAACCTGCCTAACCTAACTACCTGGAGGCCTCCTATCCCAAGGTCACCCCTGGTGCTGGTAAAATCCTTTAACACCCAGCTCAGTGACCCCAATAAAGGGCACTCCCTCCATCTTCTCACTTCTCCTTGATCAGTGCTCCAGCCAGTACCTCAAACACTGCTCTCCTCTTGTATTCTGTGTACTGCTCCCCGTAACCAGTCCTGAAGGTCAAATTTCCAAGAGCCCTTCAGGAGAGGGGCTGTGTCTTATCCATCTTTGTCTCACTAGAGCTAAGTTCAGATTTAACACCTAAATGGCATCCCTTTGATCAGTGCTTATCAAATGAATGAAAACAGTGACAGTGTTACAGTGCAAACCACAGGATGGTTCTTAAAGTCTGTGGGAGGAGCCTTTGGTGACTCTTATGTGATTATGAAAAAATAGAGAACTAGACACTACAAGAAAGCACATCATGGCTATTGAAAATACCCAAGGCAAGAGGAGTTGATGAGTCTAAAAAAAAAATGGCATACTGTATAAAGATTAAAACATTTAAAAAGTAGGATAAGTGAATTCTTTTGTTAGCCTTAAAGTTACTATAGGTTTCTATCCTTCAAAAACTACATTAGGCATTCTGGGGAAAAAAGTCTAGCTTTCTGAAACTAACATTCTAAGAAAGTAGCTTAACTTTATGCAAAATGAAGACTTTTGATTTTTAATACATGAATATACATGGAGCTACGCTTCCCAAATCAAAACTCATGAGGGTGAAAGTCTCTACAGTAAGGTCAGTGAAATTCCCTCATCCAAATGTTCAGAAATGAACAGCAAGTTTAAAATTACTGACTGATGAAGAGAACAACCTAGCAAGAGTTTGAGTGTACCTAACGAATTCTATGACTGCCAAGAAAATAATCTGTCAAACTCCCTGTGTTCTAGCATTTAAAATGCTGAACCAGGAAGGCTCGGTCTCTTGCTAAGCTACAGCTTCTGGAGCAAAGAGGACAAGAGCCAAGCCCACTGGGGAAGCATGTTATACCATGCTGAAGAAAGCTACAATGATTTTAAAACCCCAATAAATGAACTTTAGAAATTATGGAAGCACGACAAAATTCCAGGACATCAAAGAAGGATGAGGTTCTAGTAAAGCAGTTCTTGATTGCTGGCCTTTCCTCTTCCTGGGTACCTACAGAGAGGTTATTCTGGGATTCATGTGAGACAGAGCATTTCGCAGTTACTAAAGAAAGGTCTCTTCAGTATCTTCTGAAGACACTGTAAGCTAAATGAGAGGAAGTTTTAAGCAGACCTGAAGCCTGAGAGGTAACAAACAGTCTTGTTTCACAGTCAATTCTTTAGTGACACCATTATTGATGCTTACATGCCTATTTGGCTTTAAGTTGCATAAAACGATCATGCCTGAAATCCCGGGCTGAGGCAAAAAGATCATAAGCCAGCCTGGGAAACTAAGCAAGACTCCATCTCAAAATAAAAAATAATAAAAGGAGCTGAGGGTGTAGCTCGGTAGCAGAGTACTTGTCTAGCATGCACAAGGTCCTGGGTTCAATCCCCAGTACTAAAAAAAAAATCTATCTGTATCTTTGTAGTTCCTATGCTATAATAAACTCTACCAAAAACTCTAAAACTATATTTAGCTACAAGAAAAATAAAATCCATGTTCAAACTATTTTTTTCAAAGATCTCTATCTAAAAATTTTATTATGAGAGTATTTTAAGACATGAGTATATTTTATGGAGACTTTAAAAACAATAAAAATATAACAACCTAGAAAAATCATTTTTTCCTCTATACCCTTCTCTTTGGTTTGGGTAGTAGGTTAAGAATGTGGACTCAGAATTAAGTAAACTTATGTTTGAAAGCTAATCCCCCATGAACTAGCCGCACAACCTTAGATATTCAGCTTCTCTAAGCACAAGTTTCTAACTAGTAGGACAGGGAAGCTAACAGTTGTGGGAGTAAATGTATTTAAGGTCTTTAGCAAGAACATGGACGACTACTGTTATAATTTTTCATTTTGCCCTCAGGTCTTCTGAGAAAGGTCCCTCAACACTACATATTGCAAACTGAGGGGCCAAATTCAATGCAGAACAATGTCCCCAGGACTATTTAATTTTGAAATCCAGGGATAAGGGAGAACTGATGTGTTGACTTTAGTTTCCTCTTATATAAAATGTGCACTGAAGCTGGAAAAGTTATGATGTTCCTTCCATTTCAAACATCTTATGATTCTTGTTTATACAAAACTAACTACCATATAAACATTTTGCAGTGTAGTATACCAAGATATATTGATCTAAGTAATTAGAAACTTTCTGGGAAACGTCCTGACCTATTATAATACCATGAATTGAGTTCATTAATTTTTTTTTTTACCTTAAGAATTTGTTTTTAATAAAGAGGAAAACTTCTTAAAAGAACCACAAGAATATAAGAAGGAGCTTGTCTGTTCCTCTTGTCTCTGGTCAATAATGAAATCTAATCACTCAGGAAGAACTGGGGCAGAGATTGAATATAAACAAAAATATAACAAACCCAATATCCCAGGGCTTTGATGACATCAAGTTTACACATTGGACATGTTCGGTGATCCAAAAGCCATGGGTCAATGCATATTCTATGAAAAATATGCCTAAAAAAATTAAGTATGTGTTAATGTTTTAAAATAAATGTTTATATATCTTATAAAGGAAATAAGACATCCTATCAACTCATCCCCTCAGTACAAGTTAGCCAATGTCAAATCAACATTCTAGAGTAGTCATTTTTCCTAAATTATTATCTAATTTACTTTGTACTTACAACAGAATTTAGGACTTCCAGTAAAAGTTTCCTTTCACTCCACAAAAAAAGCATGGCTTATTTCTATCCCATGCTAGGTTGTATATTTCTATATGCTTGAATAAATTACCTGCAAGACTTTTGGGAATAAATGTGGCTTAAGTAAACTAACACTAATAAACTAATACTAAATTGACAGTATCTTATATGGGTCCTTAAAAGCATTCAAATGAAAAATATAGCAAAATATTAACAAGTCATCTTTGGGTGGCAGGCTTAAAAAATAGTTTTTCTCTTACATATTTTTATAAGCATTCTACATTTTTCTATAATGAGCACCTATCACTATCAGAATTTTTAAAGGGCATATATATTTTCTTCTTTTACTAATTCACCATTGTTTCTTACTTGTTTCGTCCCATGTGAAGGATGACTGTATTTTGTATGTGTGAGGAAGATAGAGCATTGAGTATGGGCTTTGGAATCAGACAGATGGGGCTCAAATGCCAGCTGTGCAACTCGATAGCCTTGACCCTGGACGAGGTTCCTGCCCTCCTCTCTGTTCCTTACAGCACAGGCTGCTGAGAGGCACAAGCAACATGTGTACAAGAGTGCTGGGCAGGGCTGGGATTGTGGCTCAGTGGTAGAGCGCTTGCCTCATATGTGAGGCACTGGGTTCGGTCCTCAGCACCACATAAAAATAAATAAAATAAAGATATTGTGTCCATCTTAAAAAAAAAAAAAGAAGAAACCCGTTCTGTTTTTTTTTTTAAAAAAAGAGTGCTGAGCACAGCACATGTCTTGTATTGTCATTTGAAGAGCTTCTCTTCAAATACAAATCCCCTAAGTCAATTAAAAGTAACAGTTCTTAATTATATCATAGTCTAATTCACCTTGCCTTTTGATCTTCAAACTAAAAACTGGCAGACCCAAGGGAATAATTTTTAAAAAAAATTATTGGGACTACGTTATATAAATCACAGGAGAAAACTGGGAAATAAGTCAAAAATCTCAATGAGGAGACCAGAAAGTGTACATGTCTGCATTTGACAAAGTACAAACCCACCTCAGCCATCAGTATAGACACCTAGGCTCATCTGTGTAGCATCATAAGCATTATTTTTAAGGAAGACCTGTCCTCAACCAGACTAGCATAAAAATTCTTTTCTACTTTAATGATGCTCTACAGGACATGATCAACCTACACTGATTCCAATTCATTAGGTACTCACATCTACTTTCATTCAGGAAACTTTTACTCTGTTATTCTGATACTCATTCCTTTAGTTCCTTCACAGAATTATCAAGAACTTAATCTACCCTGAAGTACTTGAATACACACTAAAATGCCTTGCAAACAAAGCAAAACACAAATATATTAACTTATGACGGGCTTCTAAAAGGTGTAAGGTATAACAAATTTATCTGACTTAAAACATGTAATTTATGTACATAAAATAAATCCTTCTGCTAACAAAGTAATTCTTTTAAAAGTTATCAATTAAAGTAGCCTATTGTTATAAAAAGGAAATCACAACTTCCTGCTGCTAAAACTAAAATGGGGAAAACTAAGTTACTGTAACCCACGTAAAGGGAGAGTGAGTTATTTTACATAACCTCAAAGAGAACTCAAACTCAGGGTGCAAACAGCAAACCACTACCCTCCTGCCACCTGTTTCCTGCTGGCTGTTTTAGGCCCGCTCCCTTGGGTCCTTCACCTGTTTGCTTAAATTTTCTTGCTCCCGACACAGCATACTTTGCTAAGTATATAATGGAATTCCTAGCATTCTCATGAATACCTGCTTATGAGACTAAAAGCCCACCTATGAAAAAGATGTATAATGGGTCTAACAGTTATAGAAGTGTCCTAAGAAAAGCCATTTTAAAGAGCCTTGAAGACAGTATGAGAACCTGAGCTTCTCTTTTGAAAGATGAAATGATAAAAGACAGCAAGCTCTTTATGCCATAAAGAGGACATGGAACTCTTTTGTCAGGATACTGAAACTTAAAAAAACATACTTGCATGGCAGAATTCTGATAACGTCTTTTACTTTAAAATTTTCAATACACACTGCACAATTCTCAGCATCAACATCAATTCCCTGTAAAAAGAAAAGGGAAGAGTCTACTTTATCCTTGGCAAATGTACTATGTATTGACTAAAACAATGATGGATTCTATTTGACATTAGGATAACATGAAACTAAAATTCAGATGATTATATTTGGTATTTACTTCTTACCGCTATCAAGAGGTTATCTAAGGAAAGAGGATGACAAGGAAAATATTTTATTGTCTGCCTAATCAGACACAATAGTATTTAAATACTAAGCTAGGGTTTGGGGGTTTTAAAAAAAAGTATTCATGTTTTAAGGGATGTGGGAATGCAAATGCCTACAATATTATGATAAATCATTTTTCCAACATAAAACTTGCAATTTAATGAAGAGAATAAATATCCAGGAAACTACTTATTTCCTGCAATCATTAAAAAGAAATTTACATTTGCTAAAGACAATTATAATTTGTATATAAGAAAATGAAATGGCTATGTATCTGAAAATATCCACCTCATAGTGCTAAGAGAATTACAAATTAGAATAAGTCATTCTTTTTCATGTAATGAATTAACAAAGGTACAAAGAAATAAAAATTGCTGAGGAGGAAACAATCTTGTGACAAAATTTCCACTTCTAAGGATTTATGGGTCAGTCCTCCTCAATTCTCTGGGTACCCCTGAATCCACCCACCTGGCCCTATACCATCAACCAAGCAGTCAAGGCCAGAGTGGTCATTGTCCCAAAACCAGAGTTCTGGGACAGGGATTCAGGAACTCAGTGTCTGCATGTGGCTGCAAAGTTCATTTTATGAAATATAGCTACATCATCCTTATATAATTACTTAAAAATACATTTAGCTAATGTGCCACTTATGAACAAGGAAGCAGTTAAAAACTGAATTTGTATGTAAATGTTATCAAAGACCATATTAAAATCAAGTTTATAACATTTGAAATTATACATTGCAATATAAATAAATACTGTCAATTTTTTATCATATGCCATGCACAAATAATGAAATAATTTTAATAATTTTTCAAATATGTACCATTTTTTGCAATGCTGGGAATCAAACCCAGGGCCTTGCTAGGCATGTGCTCTACCACCCTGAAATAATTTTTTAAAGTCCTTAATAATGGCATTAAAGTTTATGCATTACTATTAGTAAGTCCACACAAAAGAAAAAATTTTTAAAAATGCCAGTATCCAAAACCAGGTTAAGATAATAAACTACAAAAAATGCAATGTCCTATATAAATTTAAAATGTAAAATTGTCATAAAATCCATGTATTGATATAACTCATGGAACACTTGTGGATCTTCTTTTTTTTAACTATTATTCTGACAACTTTCAAAACACAGTCCCTGGAAACATTTTTTAAACGTGCTATATTTTTTAAAATGTGCTGTATAGAACAAGGTAATAATCTACTTATGTTCTCAAAGATTTGATTTCATTAATTACACATATGAATCTATGTCTTCTCATAAAAATGGTGGTTCCTAGAGAGAGCAGAAGGCATGCATGTTCCCAGAGGAACATGTGTGTCAAGTAACTAGTTAATGCACAATATGTTTAGAATCTGTCACAGACATTAACTTGAAAGTCTCTCCCAAAGGACCCTCAGTGATCTGTAAATCAGATGCTAATCTTAAGCCATAAGAGTGGCTTTTTTTAAATTTCTTTTTTATTTTTTCTGTTCAAAAAAGTAAAAAATTTATATGGAAAGAAATCAGTACCTTGTAACAAACTACTAAAATTCAAATGCACTGCAATGTAAGTTATATTAGGGAAAGAATGGTAGCCACTAATACAATTCTTAGAGTACCTTAATACTAAATATATCACATAAACCATTAATAACAGATTTCAAAATTTTATACTCTGTAATTTAATGTGTTATTTTAGTTTTAATCATCCTTTAAATAAGTTAGACGAAGGGCTATGTACTGTAAATGCAGTTTCTCTTCCTTTTGGTGGAGGAGAAGAAGAGAATAGAAACTAGAGGGTGGAGGGCTAGGGCTTGCTTAGCATGCATGAGGCACTGGGTTCGATCCTTAGCACCACATAAAAATAAACAGATAAAATAAAGGCATTCTGTCCATCTATAACCACAAAAAAGAAACTAGAGGGTGGAGAAGATTAAGTTTCAACAACACAACTAAACCAATCCCATAACTAAAGTCAACAATAGTTAGCAACATTTCAAAGCACCAAAGAGACCATTAACAGGATAAATACTACTGCATTAACAACAGCTTTCCTTTTAGGCTATCTATTTAGTTCTAGATTCAGGATTTGTCCTATTCCAAAAATGCTTTAAATCTCTGGTACAATTCTGAATCTCTAAAGTCTCAGCATCAACCCCACCAAAAGTTCACTTTTTTAAATAAAAAAGTAGTTTTAAAGATAACTTTTTGCTTCTTTTTCCACAAATGTCAAGCATGTTTCTCCTGTACTTGGGGGAATCAGAGAGAATGGACATGTAGTCTTAAATTTAACAGAAATGAATTTAAGGAATCGTGGGTCTATGGTATGAACTTTAAGTTCTGCAGCTTCTTTATAGTCACCCAGATCTGTCCAACAGCACTTTCCAAGATAATGGGCATGTCAGTGCTGTCCAACATGGCAACTCCTGTCAATGTGGCTACCGAACACTTGAAATGCAGCTAGTGTGAATGAGGGATACAATTTTAAATTTAATTTAATTCACTTAAATTTAAATAGCTATATGTGACTAGTGGCTACCCCATAAGACAGCAAAGATCTGGAATGTTCTTCAACCTCGGTATTTCTGCTAATCCCTCTTTACAATAAACAAACACATGAAAGTTATTACTAACCCAAACTCACCAAAGTGCCACAGGCTCAATACTGTAAATTAACAGACTAGAAGGGAAATATTTCTCAAGACATAAATACATTCTTTAGTCCAAATCATGAAACAAAACAAAACAACATACTATAAAAACATTACCTTTTCTCCATGCTTTACAGTATGAAGTGGAAGCTGGCCAATAACTTTCTTAGTTTCCTTTCTATGGCTCTTGGAGAGAAAATTATTATTGTTAATAATAATAAATTAGTAATAAAAAATAAATATTGTTGAAAATCTCAAATTAAATCACTGTTAGAAAAAATATTACATGCAAACATATAGAAAAATTTCATTAAAAATGCAAAAAGGTAAATGACTTCAATGAAAATAACTAAATACACTTTCACCATCATTTTAAGTCTTAATATATACAACAGCCATATAACTTAAGAGCTATTTGATCGACAAAACTTATTTTCAATTCTACATCTGAAGAAGAAATCAACTTTGTGAGTCCATACATAGTGCTGGGGATGGAACCCAGGGCCTCACACATGCTAAACATGTGCTCTACCACTAAGCTACACCCTCAGCCACAAGAAACCAATTCCTATGTTTAAATATCAGCAAGAAAGTAATAGGCTGAGGATGGGGGTATCGTATGCTCACTCTGTCAGGCCTGCCACCCCTGCTTTGGAACTAGGGATTAAACCCAAGGTGCTTAACCTCAGCCCTTTTTATTTTTTATTCTGAGACGGGGTCTTGCTAAGTTGCTTACAGCCTCACTAAATTGCTTAGGCTGGCTTTGAACTTGCAATCTTCCTGCCTCAGCCTCCCAAGTCGCTGGGATTATAGGCATGCACCAGGATGCCCAGCATCAAGGGCCCTAAAAACAAAAAGCCCTTCCTATGTCATCAGTCAGGAAGGCCAACTTCACACAGGCACAGATCCTGCCACTGGAAGCCTCTGGCTCTTCAACAGTCTTCCTTCCTCTCTGCTGTTACTGAGACAGGGTCCTCTGAAGGGAAATGGCTTGACAGCTGCTCCACAGTGGAGACAGGGATACTCCTTCCCTCCCTTTAGACCAGGTCAGAGACCCAGGTTATGAGAGCAGGTTCACTCCATCTGGTACCTTTTTGCCACTGCACTCTGTCTGGAAAAAGACAGAGGTTATGTGCAGGAACTGAATGTGCAAAAAGTGACCCAAAAAAGTTGTTTTTTTTTTTTTTTGGTACCAGGGATTGAACTCAAGGGTACTCGACCATGAGCCACACCTCCAACCCTATTTTGTGTTTTATTTAGAGACAGGGTCTCACTGGGTTGCTTAGCACTTCACTGTTGCTGAGGCTGGCTCTGAACTCACGATTTTCAACTCTCAGCCTCCCAAAGTGCTGGCATTATAGGCGTATACCACCGTGCCTGGCTCTTAAAAAGTTTCTAATTTCCCACAAGATAGAAAATTTAATGCATTCTAATTAGAAGGTTAGTTTTAAAAAGTCACAATACTTACATAGTATGAGTGAAAAGGAAATTAAGAATATGGTCAAATACAACTTCAAGCAATATATAATATATGGAATATATTTATGAACTATCTTTTCAAAAGCAAAATTAAATTATCCATAATTACCTGACTTCCAAACTGCGAGCCAGTATATAGGAAACGTTGTATATAGTAAAATATTAGCCAGGCTAAAGAGATAATCATCATAGTGATGAAGGCAATGGCCACAAACACCACAGACTGACCGCTGATGAACTCCTGCACATGACGGGTGCCAATCCCTATGGTCATTTTTACTGGAATTCCTTTTTGTACCAGATCTAAAATTTCTCTTCCTTTTGGATAGCTAACCATAATGACCACTATATTTCCTGTTCCTGTAGGAAGGAACAAAGAAATCAATGTAAAGAACACAAAATAAGACAAAAAGAAAACTATGTTCATCAATACAAACATTGGAAAACTTCAAAAAAATTGAAAAAATTTCAAGGAAAACATCAGTTACCAAAACTGATTTCAAAAGAGAAAATATACTGATCTCGTGAGGAAAAGTAGAATAAATTACCAAGAAGTACCCTCCCAAAAGCCAGGACACCCTTCATTTTCATGGGTGACATCTATACCACCAAATCTTTAAGGAATAAGTACTGTCAATGACATTTAAATCATTCCGTGGCTGACTAAAAGGGGGCAAAGGAAGTTTTAAAATTATTTCTAAGATTATAACCCCAAATACGGTAATATAAAGCAGAAGAACCAGCCTAATTTCACTTTCATATATGAATACATAATACCTAAAACATACCAATTAAAATCAGGGAGACAATACGAGAACTGTCAATGGTCATGGCAGGGGAAATTCACAGGCCTCTCCTTCTCGATTGCATTCTGGAATTGCTGGCTTTCAGGAGATGCTGCACGGGTTAGAGGAGTCCTGGGCCTAGGATTCTCAATGACGTCACTGAGCTGACTGATGGGCAGGCACATCTTGCCTATAGGCCCACCAGGCCCAAGAACAAACACTTCTGGATATCTTGAAGCCATTTGAAGACTGGGCTTCGGGTGCTTTTTCTATATAGATTTCACAACTGAGTTCCTATTACAGTTTAAATGTGAAGTGTCCCCGGAAAGTTCATGTGTGAGATAATGCAAAATGGTTTAGAGGTAAAATGATTGGGTTATGAGAGCATTAACCTAATTAGAGCATTAATCCACTGATAGGAATTAACTGGGTGGTAACTATAGGCAGGTAGGGTGGGGGATTGCCTTTAGGATATATATTTTTTTCTTGTTGAGCAAAATTGTCTCTCCCTCTCTCTGCCTCCTGATGCCATGCTCCCAGCTGCCTTCCTCTACTATACACTTCTGCCATGATGTGTGACCTCACCTCAGACCCTGAGGAAGAGTTGGCCATCTATGGACTAAGACCTCCGAAACCGTGTGCCCCAAATATACGTTTCCTCCTCTAATTGTTCTTGTCAGGTCTTCTGGACAAAGCAGAAAAAAGCTGACTAAAACAGTTCCCAGCACCACAGTGAAATGCCGTGACAACAATGCTGAGATGTTAATGAGGCATTCTATCCAACTGCTGCAAATCAGCAAAGCTGCTCAGGAGGAGTCTACCCAGAGGTTCATCCCTTATGCCTCGCCTTTACCTGCTAGTGTTTTTTCCTAAGTTTTTGTTGTCACAGTTTAAATGTCCATCAAAAAGAAAACAGCTATATAAATTACAGTACATGTACACAGGTTAAAACAGCAGCTCTGTCAGTACTAACAATACTCAAGGTAGTCAGAAGAGAAAAAAAAAGCAACAAGTAAAACCACATGGACAGCATGCTGCCCTTAAAAATCTCCAAGAAGCTACATGATTATATCAACACTGACCACATCTAGAAGGCTACTCAAGAGACTGGGCCAAGAATGCCTCTGGGGAGATAAGCTGGTGGCCACCGAGTGGGGTGGGAGTTTTACTTTGCACAGTAGAAATTCTGTATCATGTTTACATATTACCTATTCAAACAATAACTTCAAAATGCACATAATGTTCTCTGACTACACTGAAACCATATTATCATGCTATTTCACTGCACAGAGAAATTTAATCTGTAGCACATCAAATGTGGATCTCAGCCATTGGGATATGGTTACTGAAATGCCAGAAGGGCACCCTTCTAAAGTGGCTCCTTCCAGGTTCCTATCTGGAAGGTATCCTGTGACCTGCCCAGGGGCATACAAGTGTCCCTCAGCAAGAACTGTGGTTTCTGCACCACTCCTGCAAACTACCATATAATCACTGGGTAGACACAATAAGGAGGCAGGCGTTCCTTGCCTTGAGAAAAATAAACATTTAGTAAAGAAAGATGTGTACAGAAACAATTATGAGGCTGGGCTAGCAAGAGCCTGTAATCCCACTTACTCAGGAGACTGAGGCAGGAGGATTCAAGTTTAAGGCCAACCAGAACTACTTAGCAAGACCATGTCTCAACATAAAAAAGGTACCCCTGTGGATTTCCTAGTAAAGGCCCTTTGTCTATTTTGCAGGCTCTGCAATTCACATGACCAGTTCTGGGGAATAAGTAACTACTTAAACACAGCAAAAGGGAAGCCTGGTCCATCTTCTTTTTTTTTGGTACTGGAGATTGAACTCAGGGGTACTTGACCACTAAGCCACATCCCCAGCCCTATTTTGTATTTTATTTAGAGACAGGTTCTCACTGAGTTGCTTAGCGTTTCGCCTTTGCTGAGGCTGGTGTTGAACTTGTGATTCTCCTGTCTCAGCCTCCTGAGCTGCTGGGATTACAGGTGTGCGCTACCACACCTGCTAAAAGCATTTTTTTTTTTTAATGTTTTTAGTTGTAGAGGACACATACCTTTTTTTTTTTTTAATTTATTTTTATGTGGTACTGAGGATCGAACCCAATGCTTCATACATGTAAGGCAAGCGCTCTACCACTGAGCTACAACCCCAGCCCCAATAGCATTTTTAATAAAAAAATTTTGTGGAAAATTTCAAGCACAAACTAAAACAGAAAGAACATTATCATGAACCTGCATGTTCCCATCTCAGCAGCTTTGATACAGAAAGCACAACTCTTTATGCTATCATTGATTATAGCTGATAACATTTGCTGGTACTGACAGTATTTTCTTTGTGTGATAATGCGGAGAAAAAAACAACTTTGAAGCACTTTCACATTTACTGATTAGTTCACTTGAAGCAGAGACAGACAATATTATCATTCTACAGCTGAGGGCTCAGAAAGCTTGAGTTCTTCAAGGTCATATG
The DNA here is from genome assembly GCA_004024805.1 of Geosciurus inauris. Lineage (NCBI taxonomy): Eukaryota > Metazoa > Chordata > Mammalia > Rodentia > Sciuridae > Geosciurus > Geosciurus inauris. The sequence goes on from PVHX01003785.1 coordinate 47,284, forward strand.
CTTGGAAAAGCCAGTTCTAAGGCTCTGAAGACTCAGTTCCAAGACAGTATGCTTTCCCTGTACCCTATTCATAGTACACACAGCTTCAGAGCCAGACAGGCCTAGGTTCAAATCTCACTGTTTTCTACACCTGGGGGCCTGGACAAGTTGATCTTCTCTACAAATGTTTCTTCAGCTATGAAATAAGGATGACAAATGAGTCTACTCTGGGCTGTTGCTTAGTAATAAGCAAGTGGAATTACAAAGAGCTACAGAAGTGAGGGGATAATTTGGTCTGGGGTGGAAGCAAATCTTTCCCCAGGAGGTTCATTGGAGTTATATCAAGGACAGTAAAAGTTTACTAAGCAAAGGAAAGGAGCTTCTCTAGATTGTGAAGCCATCATTAAACAAACAAAAAAATTACACACACACACACACACACACACACACACACACACGGATGGTGATTGGCCCAGGAAGGCCAGTGACTAAAATATATGTAAAGGTATTCTGTTGACTAGATGAATGAATGGGATGTGGGATTAACCAAGATTAGAGTGGTTACTGAATATCTAAAATCTCAAGACTGAAAAGTGAGGAGTGGGTCTTGACAGTGAATACAAGAAGGACATATTGAGCTGAAAACACCTGTATGTTAATCTGAAACCTATCTAGGAAATTAACTTTAGATCACTAAGTTAACTTATAATATTTTTTAAAAAAAAGTGCCTAGGATGAGAGCTAACTAGTTTGTTATGCTGTAATTAAATCAGCAAGATTGCTGCCAGGGTTTTTTTTTCTCCCCTGCACTGAGACCTGAACCCAGGCTTCACGTGTGCTTGCCAAGCACTCTACCACTACATTACATCCCAGCCCTTTGTTGAAATTTTATTTTAAGACAGCCACACTAAGTTTTAGTCCAGGCTGGGCTTGAATTTGTGGTTCTCCTGCCTTTGCCTCCCAAATAGCTAAGATTACAGGCACACACCATTTTACCTGGCCCAGTAACTACTTTAAATTGATGAAACTTAAGAATGATGACTCTTTCTACCCTGTTATTGATTTGCTTTTCCAAAACACTTTTGGGGATAAATGAGGGTAGGTAGGATATCTGGGTATAAACATACTAGCTCTGGCTGGGCGTGATGGTGCACACCTATCATCTCAGTGGCCCTAAGCAACTCAGGGAGACTGTGTCTCTAAATAAATAAAATATAAAAAGAACTGGAGATAAGCCGGGCACAGTGGCGCAAGCCTGTAATCCCAGCACTTAGGGAGACTGAGACAGGAGAATCCTGAGTTCAAAGCCAGCCTCAGCAACAGCGAGGTGCTAAGCAACTCAGTTGAGACCCTGTCTCTACATAAAACACAAAATAGGGCTAAGGATGTGGCTCAGTGGTCAAGTGCCCCTGAATTCAATCTCCAGTACCAAAAAAAAAAAAAAGAACTGGAGATGTGGCTCAGTGGTTAAGTGCCCCTGGGTTCAATCCCTGGTACCAGGAAAAAAAAAAAATCAAAAACACCATACTAGCTCTGGAGCTGGTTCATGCACAAATCCAAGGGGCTCCAGGCAGAGCTATTAGGACCAGCCCTACCTTCACCTCCTGGTTGCATCATTACCTCTCTGGCCAACCCTAGAGAGCTAACCTGCTCAAGTTATTATGTATAATTGCCTTAATAAGCACAGGAAAGCATATCTCAGTTTATTTCCAAATGAAATAAGATCCTGGGTTTGATCCCTGATAATGGGGATAAAAACAAAAGGCATCCTGCACAATCCCTTCCCCACAAAGGAACGTACACACCTCACCATCAGGCAGGACAGCTCCTTGAAGGTAGTTTTTTTTAACGGAACATAGTACATGATCATAAACCTACTTGTTGACTAATAGATACAAAAGATAACAATTTTTAGCAAGCCAAATTACCCATAATTTAAAATTCTTCTGTGCAAAAATAAAATTGTGTTTATTTTCAAAATTTCTGTGTTCTACTTACTACCTTGTCAGAAACTAAACAAATTTAAAAATTCCAAGTTGGCCAACAGCCTCAAAAATTCAGCAGTGACATCTTAGTCTAGTGTACCACTTCTCCTACCAAAGAAGCTATGTGAAGTATATTTCAACATTCTCTTGAAGGAGATGAGAGCTATTGAAATATTTAAAGTAGTACATTTGATCTCTGGTCTAGAATACTAACTCAGGCGGCAAGAAATCACATTTTAAAGTTTCAGGAACAGAATCCTGTGGACTTTCAGGTTTTCTTTTTTCCAATAACTTAACTGCCATACACACACTCTCCATTTCTTTCCCCTCCTGGAGAATTTCCTGGCAAATCATTAAGATTCAGCAAAAGTTCAACTTGAGGTTGTTCAGCACCAGCCACCCATCTCTTCAGGTAACCAATGTTATTAACGCCTCTTTTTACACACCTACTATAACTTTTTCATAGGTTTCTCTCCTCACTAGACAAGTACTACCTGTTCTTTTTTATTAGTTTTTGTAGCCCCAGCTTCAAGCAGAGACAGCCCATCGAAATGTCCGAATGAATCAATCCTCCATGATGATAGTTGTGACAACTTAATAAAGAGAATTATAGACTCCATAGCCGGGAAAATAGTACACCAAGTAAAAATGGAAACGTCTTATAAATACAAAAGCATCTCACAGGACAGAAATGTTTTCATGATTGGCTAGGGGTGAATTAGGACTACAAAATAAATGCAATTCATTTTGGGGTGCTTGAGCATTTTAAATAATGTTTTGGACAATTTGGCTTTCTCAAAAATATTTTGGATTTCTATAACATACTACTCTCATTGGGAACTCTTCTGCAGCTTTCCCAAATATATTACTTCATCTCAGACCTTTGGCCTTTTGCAGCACTACTCCTGCCACCCAGAAGTCCTATAGCCCACTTACCTCTACCACACACTACACACACCATCCCTATCAACTTTTAACTTGCCCTTCAAACTCAATCTTCTGGGACCTATCCTGTTAATCCTACCTTCTCTGAGGCCATAAGGTGCCAATTCTGTCTTCCACCAAAATACACCTTAAATTCAAAGCTAAATTTGTAGATAACTTGTGAGTGTAGTATTATCGATAATCAAGAACTTATTATTCATTCATGAAAGAGCATGCTCTGCCAATACAAAATCACATCTCTCCAATGTGTGACCTCCCTGAAGTCAGAGATTTCTTACATGTCTTTGAAACCTTCCTTGCCCTTACCCCAACTCTCTTTCCCCAAACATAGCTCTAATTCTTGCCAGTACTTTGCACGGTAAATAATTGTTCAAGCAATCAAAGTGCCTTTCTTATAACATACCAAGATTCCAGCTAAAACAGCACCCTATTTCTTTCTTCTTTTTTTTTTTTTGGTACTGAGGATTGAACAGGGGCACTTAACCACCAAGCCACATCCCTACTGCTTTTTTGTATTTTATTTAGGGACAAGGTCTCACTGAGTTGCTTGGGGCCTTGCTAAGCTGCTGAGACTGGCTTTGAACTTGCGATCCTCCTCAGCCTCCTTAGCTGCTAGGATTACAGGCGTGCCTGAGTGCACCTGGCCTAGCACCCTATTTCTTAACCCACAATATCTGCAGTAAAACCAATACTGTCTAAAAGATTTTGTGTTAACAATTTGACTTTTATCAAATTCTACCTATCTCGGACAGGCTAACACCTTTGCAACACCTGTGCCCTTTCTTTATGCTTCCTAAGCCCCTGTACATATATTTCTGGTCAAGTCCAAATCTTACTGTCTATCACTCCCAATAGACCACAAACTCCCTATGAGTAAGCATGTCTCTCACACATTACTGCCTAAGCAGGTACAATACTTTACACAAAATGGCTGCTCAATTTAAGTATGCTAAAGAACTAACTTTGGGCATTTTTAATAGTCCCTACTGTTGTTCTGATAGAAAATTATCTTTAAAATCATGATTTTTAAAAACCACAAAATTGATTTAAATCTAAAACATCTAGTATTATATTTCAATTAGACAAGCAAAGGACTTCAGAACAACTACAGAAATTCTCCCTGACTTGGAAAGACCATCAGCAGTCAATTTTACAAGCACCCCAACTCTCCCCATTTCATAGAAATCCAGTGTTACACTGAACACTGAATGGCTCAATCAGTGGGTTTTCTTGACTCTAGCTACATTCTGACTAAATATAGGAAACCTAAGTCTAAATGCCCTTCAAAGGCTCTGCTGTCACCTCATATTAAACTGGATCCTCTCCACTCACAAAATCACACACCCAAGTGGGTCAAGTTCTGTGACGGTCAGTCCTTTCCATTTCTGCAATCACCACTGCAGTACTGGCCCTTATAGATCACATGGCAGCCCCACAGTCTGACTGGACTTTTCCTCTTTTTAATCCCCCAGTCACACTGTTACCAAAGTAATCTCCATTTAAAGTCAGTGGTTCAAAATGTTGGATAATTTTGTCACTCTTTCTTCTCCTTGAACATCTGACAGTTTTTGGAGACAGTTTTGATTGTTAAAACTATAGAGGAGCCGGGCATGGTGGCGCAAGCCTGTAATCCCAGCACTTTGGGAGGCTGAGACAGGAGAATCGCGAGTTCAAAGCCAGCCTCAGCAATGGCGAGGCGCTAAGCAACTCAATTGAGACCCTGTCTCTACATAAAACACAAAATAGGGCTGGAGATGTGGCTCAGTGGTCGATTGCTCCTGAGTTCAATCTCCAGTACCAAAAAAAAAAAAAAAAAACTATAGAGGATGGGTGATAAGATACAACCAAGCATCCTACAAAGCAGTACAGCATAGTACCTACCACAAAGAATTATCTGGCCATAAATCACCAAGTAATCTGAACCAAATTTTAAAATTCTTTTGAGTATCAGTTTCTTCATTTGTACAATGGGGTTAAGAATCTACCTTAAGGGGCTGTCAGAAAGACTGAGTCACTGTATACAGAATGCTGAGCACAATGTCTACACAATGGGTGTTTTCACACTTAAAACACTAATTCTTTTTGTCTTTTCTTACAGAAGAAGGGTAGAATGAAGGCTGATAATGGGAACAGAAGTCCTAAAAAGAGGACTTCAAACAAACAATAAAGAGGTGTTTATCTGGGCCTGAATACATTATATGCTAACAAGGTAAACAAACTAGGGTGCTGAACCATGGTTAAAATATGTTTGCTTGGAAGGATGTCAATGTCATCACCAAAAATTGTAATCAGGAGATTTAGAATGATGAGCATCCCATTTAAAATAAGTCTTCATTAAAATGTATATAAATACAAAAGTGTATACACCCAGCATTGGGGAATCATGGCACACTAACCTCTTTTTATTGACAGAACTACTAAACTTGGGTCCACTGTGGATAGAATGTATCTGCAATGTTATGTGAAATCTGGCCAGACCTTTCATAAGTCTATGGAACACAGCTTGGGCACAATGACAAACAGGTAGATCTTTAATCACTATAGTAACAGCACCAAAGGTGGTGCCTGGCCTCATGCCACCACAAAAATATCTGTGCTCATTCCTATCCCCCTCTGTGTGTGGCTAACCCTTCCACAAGTGTTCTGGACAAAGCCTTCTTGCCTTATCAAAGACCCCACATCTTCAGTCACTTCTCCATTCAGGGATCCTAGCTGATCACTTCTATCCAACTTCAAATACCCCACACTCCCTTGCTCCTACAGTTTTGGCCAATTTCTCTGCCTCCCCCTAGTCTGTAGCCAAGCCTCTAGAAAGAGTTGTCCCAAAGTCTCCACTTCCTCACCTCTCAATTACCATTCCCAATATTCCACCAAATAAGCCAGACTCACTTTTCTACCCTCATTTTACAGTTTTGCATTGTATGCAAGAAGCCAAAACGGAAAGAGAAAGACAAGTACAGGAAAAAACGTCTGACTCTTAATCACAGAAACGTTTAAAAAAAAAAAAAAAAAAAGCAAGTTTGGAATTAGTCAACCTTGTAATGCCTAAAGCTAATGTGATCTCAGCACAATAGAAATAGGTTTACTCTCTGGGTCCTAGCTATATATCACACAGGAAGAACTCAGTTCCAAGGACAGTATTTTGCAAAGTAAGATTCAAACTACCATTACTGCCTGAAGATGCAATCTGTTGCCCCGGGGAAGTGTTTAAGAAGGGTACCCTACCAAAAGAGCAGGGTCTTTTCTCCAATTAACAGGGTACCTTCTAAAATTTCTCCCAAACAAGATTGAACAAATGATTGCTAAATCATATATTTAGCAAATGAGAAAACATACAGAACTTAAAGCTCAGGTTCTCTGACTCGAATCCAGATTTTCGAACAAACTTTAGAATACTGACATGTTTCATGAAAGTGAACACACCAGAGTAGAGGAACAGCACAACCCTGGATTGCACTGGTTAGAGCTTCAATTCCTACTAACCGGCCCGATTTTGGGGAACAGTAAACGGAAATGGGACTTCCCACTTGGTAGAACCACAACCTTCCTCCTGTAGATTTTTGTTACTTTATTGCTCCCCTTCCTGAGGGAATCTCCCTCCACATCAACCACCAAATGAGAAGATCTAATCTTGAGTGTAGACGTGCCTCCTTCTCAGCCGCACCCGGAGAACCACAGGGGGCAAATCGAGGGCTCCCCTAATACCTCCCAACACCCAGAGACTATCAGAATAGCGCCCAGGGCCACTTCTTGGCCCAAAGGAAAGGATTCGCCCCAAGGACTCGCAGGCCGCCGACCATGACTACCGTGCAAAGACCCCCTCCACCTCTCGCACCCACATGGCTCACCAGCGTGGGACATGGACGCTGTGAGGTTCCCGTAGCGCTCCTCGTTGTACACCACCACCGCCGAGGCATTCCTCCGCGCCGCCGCCAGCACCTTGTCCTTGAAGGTGCAGCCCCCGCGCGCCACCAAGGCGACCCACCGCGCAGACCCCTGGCCACCGGGCGTGGGCACCAAGAAGCGCGTGCCCGGCGCGCAGCCCTCGAGGTCTCCTCCCGGCACGTCGGGGACGCCCACCAGGCCCTGCGCGTCCTCCTTGGGAGAGCTATCGCCAAAGCGGCCGCTCTCCGAGACGCTCCACACGGTCAGGTTCGTCTGCGGGTCCACGTACTCGATGCCCACCACGGCCGAGTACCACTCGAGCGCCCGGCTCCGGGCCCCGGGCGCGCACAAGGCCAAGGTCAGTAGCGCCAGCGCGCCGCAGGCTCGGATCCCGTCCGTAGCACGCCGCTGCCGCGCCATGGCCTTACCGCCGGGCTGCGGAAGAGCAAGCGGGGGTGAGGAGCTTGAGGGCGCACGCGAAGCCGCGGAGGAGCAAACAGAAACTGCCGCCCGTCCGCCGCCGATCCCGAGGGGAGGGAAGCGAAAGAGGCGGAGCTGCGGCGCACGCGCACCTGAAAGGGCGTGGGAGCGCGGGGGCGGGGCAACGTTGCCCCGCCTAGCCCTCTCGGGTCGATTGCGCAGGCGCCACACGCTGAGGACACTCTGGAGGAGTAGATGATGGCTCAGCTAAAGTCCAGGAGCCCTCTGGAGCTGGTGAGGGTGTGGCCACCCATCCCACAGCTTGCGCCGCGCCGGACCCCCTAAGGCCAGAGCACAGCTTACGCAAGAGCTCACTGAGAGCCCCCGAGTCGGGGGAAGTAACCGCCCGAGTAACAGGAAGCTGGCCTGCGGGCAAAGCACCGCGGTTGTGTAAAATCTCGGCGGACGTCTGAGAAGAGTTGACCGCGCAAGGCGGGCAAAGACTTGCTTTGTCTAAACTACTTAAAAATACATTTTGAAAAGAATCCAGAATCATGCACGTATTATCCACGTGTTATCTGAATGCCTTTTGTTAGTAATTGGGTAGTGAATTTAATTAATTCCTTATGCTTCTCTCAAGGGTTATTCCCAACAACCTTTTTCGTTATGGTGGTGTCACCAGGACCGAGGGTCCCGAGGAGGTCCCAGAGGGGAAGTGGGCAGCAACTTGGGCTGTGAGGGTTCTTGACATTCGCCACAAAAGGTATTTTAAGGACGGGTCAGTATGCGACACAGGTTGATTTTATTAAAAGAAAGCAAGAAGTACACAAGCTGAGAAAATAGAGTGCCGGGGTTAGAGTGGAGCATGCTGACTTTACCCTAACATGGAATGCAAAATATATACATATATATTATACATATGTATATATAAATAATAAAATCTATAGCTTACAGACATGATTTAGGAAGGTGTTTTTAGTTGTTCTTTGTGTTAATCACTTGACACGTGATTTACCTATTAGGGATTTGTTGGGGAGTTGTTTTGGGGGGTTTTTTGGTTTGTTTTTTGGTTTTGTGTGTGTGTGAGAAAATCTCAGTTTCCCTCTGTGGGGATTTCATGGTTTTGCTTTGTAAGTTTAAACAGTACTATACTACATTTGTGTAACATTGAGAGTTATTGTGCATTTTTTCAGGAGTATGGTACATGTATGGAGTAATCAGATCCTAAAGTATAAAATTACAGAAAAATCTTTTCCTTTGGCAACGAATTTGGGACCTATTTTTCTTTAGGCCAAAGTCAGGAGCAAGGCTACTCAAGAACCTGCAGATAAGTTCTGATCATTTATTTAATAGTGTTGTATGTGAACAAAGTATATAGAAGTGGAATTTAAAACAGGAGTTTAAATATGGCAACTCTTGTTTTGTCCCATATGCCTTTTTTCTCTCTATCATTATATCTTCTATCCTACCTCCGTATTTTATGTATAATGTGTAAACTACTATCTAAATGAACACCTACATTATATATTCAATCAATTCAAAGAAAAACGGGTAAAGAATTTGTTTGGAAATAAATACAAGTGATTCAGAGTCCATATAAAACTGCGGTAGATACAAAGTCTACTTGTTAGGTAGCATTGGAATGATTCCAGACACAATTTCCTCCATGAGCAATATAGATTTTGGTATAATAAGAATTTGTAGTGTGGGGCCAGTTCAGTGGTAGAGTACTTGAGGTTTGATCCCCAGCATCAACAAAAATAAACTAAAATAAAATAGTGTATGTCTGTTTCCTCCTCTCTTGGAGAGTATGAAGACTTACCATACTCCCATATGTGAAAACTTGGAGTAAATTCCCTCTTGCCTTGAGAATGTGACATCATACCTAATCAGGCCCCATATGTGAGCTACTAGACATCAAAATACCTATAAGCCTAAAATTTTGACAGAGATACTGTAAGAGTCATGGCAGGTTACACTGTCAGCTGCTTCTTTGAAGACCCACAATCATAGACTATGCAGACCTTTAAACTAAGCTCCCAAGCAGGCCTGCCCATGTTGGCACTGCCCTCTAGCTTGGAGTGTTATCACAGATCTGTGCTGTAATGGACAGCACAGAAACTGGTTTTTGACCAGTTTCTCCTGAGACCCACTTGTATAAAGGTACACCTCGACCTTTAATTAGACTTTACTTTCTTCAGAGGCCTGTTTCCATCCTAATTGAGCAACTGGACTAATAATTATGGAACTCACTCACTATGTGGTTAATATACCCAGGACTATCAAGTATCTTCCCTGTGAGGTTTGTTCACATTATTCTTCTTTTCTTTAAGCATTGTGAACCTAAGGAAGAAGTTCTCTTTGTACGGCAATAAACCATGTGATTTGTGAATTCACACTTGGCTTATCTCATTTTCGCCATACAAATCCTACTGCTGCAAGAATTTCTGACTGACTCATCTTACTTCTTTGTAAAAGGGTCTATAATTACAGAACTAGGTTGTTGGTACCCACACCACAGTGTTTTACATTGTTAAACCCCCTCACCTTTCCTCTTTGTCTTTCTACATGTGCTGTAAAATGCAATCTGGCCCACAACTCATGAGTTATCCTTGAAATTGGATCACCTCTCCCATTAGGAAACTAATTGTGAAAAGTTGATAGAATACCAGGCTGAAGGCCTTATCTTTGTCCAGACCTAGAGTAAGAAAGTAAAATATGGTGATCTATGCAGGCTGGGAACAAGTCTCAGAATTCATCCCCCAACTTTATGCTCCAGCAAAACAAAATACTTGTAGTTCCCAGAACACATCATTGTGGTTTCATGTTATATCTTGCAAATTCATTTCCTTCTTCCTGAAATGACCTCCTGCTCCTGGCTCTTTTCCTAGCAAACACCAACTCAGTCTTCAAGTTTTGTTTGTTTGTTGTTGTTTTAACTTTGTCCCCCCCCATTTATTTATTTATTTTATTTATTTATATGTGGTGCTGAGGATCAAACCCAGTCCATCATACATGCTAGGCAAGCGCTCTGACACTGAGCTACAACCCCAGCCCCAGTCTTCAAGTTTTAACTCCAAAGTTGTTTCTTCTGTGAAACCTACAGTAGTTGACTATAGGCAAACTTAGGTGCTCCTCGTGTCTTCCACATTGCTCGTGTATGATATGCTTACACATAAATGTTGTTCTGGCAATACTGCTTCCCAAGCCTGTTTTTTTCCTCAGGGTACTGTCAATATTTTTTTTATTGGTGCATTATAACTACTGATGAACCCAACCTAATTCTATTTTAAGTTTGGGAGCCATCTCGTCTCGAGGTCATAAAAAAATTCATTTTTGTTCAGCGTGTTAGGAATTCTTGCCCATTCAGCACCTGAACCCCTCAGCACCTGACTTTTTGAGTAGATAGCTTTGACTGGGTAATCACTCTCCCTAAAATCTCATCTACGCCTTCAAGGTTAAAGTCTGAGTTTACTCCCTACCTAGAGATGTTAAACTGTAAGTTCATTAATTTGCCATCTGCTTCTGTAGGATGCTTGCCAAAACCCTACTTTTGTAACTCTTTGAGATATAAAAACCTCTGAGACCAGGCTGCTGATCTCTGGCCCTGTTTGCAGAGACAGTTGCTGTACAGCTAATGTGTACATAACATAAGTTTGCTTAATTTCATTTAAAATTGGAGTTGGTAGCCCTTTCTTTGTATCCTGGGTTCAACACTACCAAGTCAGGTTTTTGATTTCTTATAATACTATGCACATCATAAGGGAAGGGATTGTGCAGTTGCAGTTTTCCTAAACCTACCTCAACTAGCTGTTGTGTGTGTAATCAATGTTTGTTAAATGAGAAAAATGACTCTTTTGTACTATTCCAGGGTTATGGTCTCTTGATTGGTTGCTGGTCAGAGAAGTCCCAACAGGCTAAGAGAAACAGGCTTTGGAGCTATTGAGCCCTTGGGCCCAGCCCAGCCTCTTGGTTTTTATTCTTTCATTACCAGCTCTAAGCTTCAACTGATTTTCCCTGATCCAAAACTGCTACCACTGTCTCAAAACTTCACGGCCCTCTTTTATTTATTTATTTGTTTGTTTGTTTGTTTTAGGGTAAAGGAGACAGATGTCTTTACCCTTTAATCATTTTATTAAGGAAAATTTCACACATTTCCTGGAGCAGAGAGACTCCCAAAGCTGCATGCATTCAGATTCAGTAATGATCAACTCATGGCTAATTTGATTTTAAATTGATCAGCAATTACTTCCTCTCTTCCCTGTTGGATTACTTGGAAGCAAATTCCAGAAACTGAGCCAGGATTGGTGGTACACTCTTGTATCCTAGCTACTTGAGAGACTGAGGCAAGTGGATTGCTTGAGGAATTTGGTTGCCCAGGAGTTTGAAGCTGGCTTGGATAACAGAATACCCATCTCAAAAATTAAATTAAATGAATAAATAGCTCAATTTTTAAACATAATTAAATATCCAGTCAGTGCATAAATAGCCCTGATTTTGTCCCAAAGGTTATTTTGCATTTGTTTATTTAGATCAAGATTCACACATTACATTTGGTTGAAATATTTCTCAAATTTTCTTCATTCATAGTTTCTCTCTCTTGTCTTTATTTTTTTGGAGAGCGAGGGGGATACTAGGGATTGAACCCAGGAGTACTTAACCACTGAATCACATCCCAGCCCTTTTATTTATTAATTTATTTATTTTGAGACAAAATCTCACTAAGTTGCTTAGGACCTCACTAAGTTGTTGAGGCTGGTTTCAAACTTATAATCTCCCTGCCTCATCCTAATGAGTCTGAGATTACAGGCATGCGCCACCTTTTTTATTCCCTTTGGAAGAAATTTGATGATTTGTCTTCTATAATTTCCCATATTCTATATTTGGTGGATTACAACCTCATGGTGTCATTTGACATTTTACTCTGTTCCTCGTATTTCCTGTGAACTTGTGGTTAGATCAAGAGATTGGATCTGGGTCTGATTTAAGAACAAGGATATATGTCATAGGTTGTGCTGTGTACTTCTATCTGGAAGCATATTGTATTGTGGTACTTTTCTTTGAAAAGTTGGTGGCCATTGATGGTCTTTAACTAAATCCATTATTTTATTAAAGGTTTGCAAAATGGTGATATTCTATCATTCCTTCTTTGTTTATTAGCTAGAATACTTCTATAAAGAAAAACCACCCCTCACCAAATAGGGGTTTCACTGAAGCAGTTTGTACAGAAAGGCAGAGTAAATGCTTGATTCTTTATCAGTTTTCAGAATAATGAATCCCTAACTCCCCTCTGAGAGACTTCTTTAAAATTACCATTAGCAATGTATGAATTCAGCATCCTTGATGTGTTTCAATACTTTGCTGCTATTGTTCTCATTAAACAAAAACAAAATTTCCCATTATAATAACATAAATTTTTCCATTACTGTCCAATGGGAGCCTTTCCAGAGTGGCTCCTAAATCCATTGGACGGATCCTTGGAAATCTTCCTTGCTTTCTGAAGTCAGCAGAGAACCAGCCATTTCTTTAAGTCCTTATAGTACACACTCTTCTTTCATTAATTATGTAAATAATATGTGCTCATTATTAAAAAAAAAAAAAGGCCAGGCATAGTTGGGTGTGCTAGTAGTCCCAGCTAACCAGTAGGCTAAGGTGGGGGGATTTCTTAAGACCAGGAATTTGAGGCCAGCCTATGCAACCTAATGAGACTCTGTCTCCCTCCTCCCAACACACACACACCAAAAAATATTTTCAAATAAATAAACAAAACCCAGAAGACATAAATTTCAAGAAGGTTTAGAATACTACAATTATTCCAGAGAAATGCTGTTAGGTTTTAGTAAGCTACATTCTAGCCTTTTCTCTACATCCACATATATACCTTTTAAAATGACAAAATACAATGCATATTGTTTGCTCATTTGCCTTTTAAAAACTCAGCAAATTTTCATAAACATTTTTCTCTACCATGAATCCATTTCTCCAGGATATTTTATAAGGCTACATGGCATTTCATCATTTGAAATCAACAGTTCAGTTCCTGTTCTTGGACATAATTTTTCCTATTTTTCCATAATATAAAAAATTTTAATTTATTTTAATTATAAATGATAATGGTTAAATATAATAAAATTTAATCTATAATTTATTATATAATATTTATCATATTCATCAGTGAAAATTTGCACAATTATTTAATTTTCTCTGGAGAAGGGACACGGGCTCCTAGCAGTTTACATAAGATCCTCCTAATGATTTCAATGTGCAATCTGTAGCACAATGAAAACAGATGGATAACAATGACTTATTGTTCCAGTTCAATGCTATCCTGGGGCCAGAACACCTTTGAAGGGGCATCCAGGAATCTTCTTCCTTGAAAGCACATCTGGTCATGACAAGCAACTGGAATAGCTACGTAGTCAGTACTAGTGGCTCTCCAAAAGGTGGTTCTTGGGCTAACAATATTGGCATCACCTATACATTTGTCAGAAATGCAGTTCTTGGGCCCTACCCAGACTTACCCAATAGGCAGTGAGTGAAAAGGGCCCAGTAGTTTGGGTTTTAATAAGCTCTTCAGGTGATTCTGATGCATATCTACCTTTGAGAAGCACTAACCTGATCTCATAAAGTAATTCCCTTTGGTACTTTGATTTTGACTTTGCTGCTTGAGAAATCTACAAACCATAGCATTTTGCTTATATATAGCTTGCTTTGAAAGATCTCCTGTGCTCGCTACAATTTATCATCACTCTTAATGGAGTTCCAACCTTCAAAATTGTAATTAGAAACACACTTCATTTTTTAAAAAGTTCCTTTTAGTGTTGGAATTCTGAACTGAGGGCTTTACACATGCTGGGTAAGCATTATCTCTGAGCTACGTCCTCAGCCAGAAAAACTTATTTAAATGTATGATACCACATTTTATTTGATCCACACCACAGACTTTAATTATGCTACCAAGTTAGCTTTTTATTTTTCATTTTTACCTGTGTGTGCAAGTTTTCAGAATCAAAATGTTGTCACTTGTGTCAAACTCTACCAAAATAATTAATAAATAAAGCAGGGAGTTATGAAGGAGGGAATCCCATGCACCTATGTGTGGTAACAAGAACTATCAAGAAAAGACTCTGCCAGAACCATAATTTGACGCAAAGGCCGCCACAACCTTAGACAAAAAAAAAATATTATAATGACATCTGCTCAGCAACTGACTGTCTAGCCTTGGATCTAGGTTATCCTTGTTATTGATCCATGTAGCAAAGCATTATTGTTTCAAAACAACTTATGTAATCTTCTTCGTTTGCCTTTCAAAACTTCCCCTTGCCTCCACCCCCTTGAATGCACTCATAGTTTACTGTTATCCGTGTTACCCCGTAGTGCTACTCCTGAATAGCCTCAAAGTTTGGAGCATCTCCGTGTGTGTGTTATTTTAGTTTGACACCCCTAATAAAGAATTGCCTTGGAATCCAGCTATGGTGTTGCACACCTGTAATCCCAGTGACTCAGGAGGCTGAGGCAGGAGGATTGCAAGCTTAAAACCAACCTGGGCAATTTAGGGAGACCCTTTCTCAAAATAAAAAATAAAAAGGACTGCAGATGCAGCTCCTTGGTAGAGCACAACTGGATTCAATCCCCAGCACCTCAAAAAGGAAAAAGAAAAGAAATGTCTTAAAGAGTAGGGCTTAAAAAAAAAAAGAGTAAGGCTTGTATAAGGCAGAAAGTGTCATTTATAACCACCTAACTGAAGAATTATGTGTTCATCAAAATGTTTTCTTGTCTCATTTGTTGGCTTCATAATACATGTAGTGGGAAAGAATTTCAGTTTATAATCTCAGGTGTGCAAGAATTCTCCAATTCTTCGTTCTTTGGGGTTTTCCTTGTTTGTTCTTAATTTGTTAAAAAATTGGACTGAATCCAGAGCTGGGGAGCTGGAGAGGGCTTCTGGTTAGCAGTCCATTGTAGACACATTGCCATGTCCAATGTTTATGCACTGCTTTCCCTCCTGTCAGGGAAATGGGGCAGGAGAAGGTATGCTGGGCTGGGACTCTCAGGAACCCCTCACCTGGGCTCAACACCTCTCAAAGGCAGCTATGAGTCTACGATGTCTGCCCAGCATTCTGACTTTCTCTCTTCCTTCTTCCCCATAAAAGTGTGCTGCTCACCCATCTGCCTCTGGAATCCTTCTTCTAGCTCAATGGTCTTCACACTTTAGTGCAGATTCATCACCTGAAGAACTTGTTGAAGGAGGTTCCTGGACCCCACCTTCAGAGATTCTGCTTCTGGACATGGAGGTAGGGTGGGGTCTATTATCACTTCCAACAGTTCCCAGGCTCCCCTAAGGATCAGCTTTCTGTAACCCTGGCTACGCCCACTGCAAAGGGAGGGAGAACCAGCTCCTGTTGTCCATTCTGCTAAATTTTTGAGGCAAAGAGACACCAAACCCAGCCCTTGTTTGAACTGGGTGTGGGGTGATGTGGGCATGGAAAGGAGAACAAACAGATTTGTATTTCAAAGTAAATATTACTAGTTTGGAATTATGAAATTGGGTTCCACTAATAAAACATCACTGAGCTGATTTTTTTTTTTTTTTGAGTGGCAAAGCATAAAGTGGATCACTGTTACATTTCCCCACTGTCAATTTCTACATTCCATTCCTATAGAAAACTGGATAATGATGTCTACAAGCTGCTTCCTGCAGAATGAGGGCAAAATGGGGGAAGTAACCCCAAATTCTTGTTTTCTATCAGGTGGGGCATGGACAGTTAAGGGTATTCAGCATCAGAGCAGTTCAGAAGTCCACTGTGACTGATCTGATTTAAATGTAGATGATATACCTACTGGAATTTTGTTGAGACTTTTTGATAAAAAGGAAGATCTTAAGTTGATTTAAAACCCATTTTCCTAAGCAGGAGAACTTTCGTGATGGCAGAGATTGCAATTTTTAGATTTTTATGCCTCAAGAAGCATAGCAATGAATAGTAAATGAACGGTCAATGAAAACTTATTAAAATAGAAAACACATCCACCTTCATGCAACATGTGTGTATAAAAAAGGACTTGAATGAATATCATGTAACTGATAGTGGCTGTTTTGGGGTGTTGGTACTACTCTGAACAAATAAAAAAACTTTTTGAATTGAGTTTTATTTCAAAAAAATGTAAAAATTTTGGTTTTCTACTTCAGAAATTTTCTGTAATACATTTGTATGATTTTATTTACTTGTGTGATGGGTCAACATGCATTCTACTATCACATAAAATTAATTAGAACAAATTTAAAAATGGCTTTAAAAAATAAATAAATAAATAAAATGTTACAAACCAACCTGAATTGATAGTTCTACAGAACCTTCCCAGTTCTGTTTGCCGCTTGTAAGTGTGTGTTGGGGGAGGAATTAGAGGGCAAAGGACATCTGAAAGTACAAGGAACACAACTTTCCTAGGCTGTTGTGAATGCATCAAGAACTATGACCATTGACCTCCTCCATGGATTGGCAAAGTACTGAGAAGCAGTTGCCCCAGGGTAAACTTCTGGGTTACATTTAAGTTGGAAAATCTAGGGTGGCATCTGAATAAAAGGAATCTATCTAGACTCATTTTAGTGTAGCATCGAGTCCCACAGTGGCTCCAGAATGGAGCAGGTTCTAATATGGATCAAGGGTGAATAAAGGCCCCTCACTTACTAATGAAAGGGCCCACACGCATGGCATGGAAGACACAAAAGGAGAATCTGACAATGTTGATTATTAGAACATAAACTGGGACATTATCAAACAATAATGAGATCCAAGCCTGGGCAACTGTTTTCACAGTAGCCTATATTTTTTTAACATACTAAGTACCTCTTTAGTCTTTGGAACACTGTCAGCATTAAGAAATGATAAAGAACCTTAATTCTATTTTCCACATGTTCTCCATGATGAATTTTCTGGAGAAAAATGTCTGCAGTTATTCCTGGGGGCCCTTATATAACTGCAATATCAATTACAACAGCCTTTCTTTGGATGTGTCAAATTGCCAGTGGTAGACTAGGTCATAGTCTTCTAAGAGAAAAGAAATATGAGCCAGGCACGTAATTTAAAATGTTTTAGTAGCCACATTAAAAAAGGAAAAAAGGTAAAAGTAATTTTAATAATGCATTTTGTTCAGTCCAATATTTGCAAGATATTTCAACATGTAAACAATATTTTAAAAATTGAAATTATTTACATTTTTTCATACTAAGCCTTGGAGATTCAGGTGTGTGTTTTACACTTACAGCAGATCTCCATTAGGACTAGCCACACTTTAAGTATTCGATACTCACGTGTGCTTTACCTAATGGTGCAGGAACAGGTAAACGGGGATTTCTTAAGATATTGCTGTTATGTCTAATCAATAAACATGCTTTGCTAATGTACTATGTGCCTTCATGTTCCCACACAAGGGGAAAAGATCTGTGCTGACATGTGCTGAAGAAATAAGCTTCTTCCTGAAGTGCCAAAGACCTTAGTTCCTAGGAGTTTCATATACCAAGTATCTCCTGCTTTCAAAATAGGATTCTCTAACATATTTTCCTAAGTGGATCAATTTTGCTTTACCGACATTTGAAAATTTAGCTCTAATATATGAAAAAATGTGTACCAGAGGATGAAAAATTTTGAGATTTTAATAAATTGATATTTAACAGAATACTTGTATAAGACCCTTTTTATACTATAGGCTATGATGTCCTACAAATCCCATAAATACAAAGATCTGTAGATGGTTGTGGAGAGCTCATAAACAAGGGTCATAATTAGTAAGTTCTTCAGAGCATCCCTATCTTTAGGTCATTCAATGACGGTAGCCTGTGTGAGCAGTGCCTGTTTTGCCTTGGATTAGCCCACCATAATGAAAAACTTCCATTTCCTCAAGTCTGTGAACTGCACTACTCACCTGGAAACAAGTCATAGATTTGTTCATTTATACTCCTGTCATGAGAGCATTAGAAAGAAAAAGCAAGTTTCTTCAACTGGACTTCATTTAATCCTATTTAGATAATCAGTTGTAGCTTTAGATGGGAACCTGAGAAGAAAATAAATAAAAGATGGCAAATGACAAATACATCTGTCAATTTTCAACATGCAACTATCTCCTTCCCTAATTTTCAGTCAGCCTTTGGAAATATGTGTTTATGAACAGGTAAACAGATACAGCTCCACTGTGCAGATGACTGTTACATTTACATTGCTAAGAACTTGTTTGTTTCATCTAATTAACTAATTGGTTGGCATGTACTTACTCCCAATTTTCCCTTAAAATCCTTCTTATTTCTGTAAGGTCAGTAGTGATGTTCCCTCTTTCATTGCTGATTTAATAATCTGAGTTTTCAAAATAAATTAAAAAGGGCTGAAGGTGTAGTTCAGTGGTAGAATGTTTGCCCAGCATGAGTGATGCCATGGATTCTACCCCTAGTACCACGACAAAATAAATCAATAAGAATAGAAAAAGAAAAAGAATTTGAGTCTTCTCTTTTTTCTTGGTCAGTCTAGCTAAAGTTCTGTGAATTTGATTTAGTCTTTGCAAAGAGCCAATTTGGGGTTTCATAGATTTTCTCTGCTGCTTATTCTCGGATTCATGTATTTCTGCTCTAGGCTTTGATTTGTCCTTCATTCTGCTTGCTTTAGGTTTTGTTTGCTTTTCTTTTTCCACCGTTTCAAAGATGAAGATTTAAGTTACTGATTTGAGATCTTCTTTTTTTAATAAAGGCATTTGCAACTATGAATTTCTCTTTAAGCACTTTTTTAGTTGGTATTTCCTAATTTTTGTTTTTTCTTTTCTGATTGATTGTACAATACCAAGAATGAACCCTAATGTAAACTGCAAACTTTGGGTAATAAGGATGTGTCAATGTAGGCTCATCGATTTTACTCAATGTATCACTCTGGTAGGGGATGGTGATAATGGAGAAGGCTATGCATGTGTAAGTGCAGGGAGTACAGGGAGTATGGGAACTTTCTGTACCTTCTGCTCAATTTTGCCGTGAACCTATTGCTCTTAAACAAACAACAGTCTTAAAAAAATCTGTCGGAAGTTACTGTGAACTGAATAGTACTACTTACAGCTTGCTCTGTGGTCTGGCACCAATCAATAAACTCTTGTCTGCAATGAGATGAGGAGCTTATTCCAGAATGTAAATCAATCTATTTTTCCTTTATCCAAAAAGGCTTGCTAGAGCAAAAAACAAATTCAGCTGAACTGGACAGTGTACTTAATGATATGAACCATATTTTGTATGAGGTATTGTCTGAGGAGATGCAAAAAGGAATCTGACCCAAGCGTACCAATGACAGTAGCAGAGATAAGACATTCATATTTGTATGACTTTCTAATAGCTAAATTGTAGGAAGTTCCCTAAGAAGATCCAAACAATCAGGAGAGAGTTTCCAAATGGAAAAATTTTGTGCTTCTTCCTGTAAGCAGTGACTTTGAAGTAAGCTTCGGTGGCTAAGATTTAGATGGAGAGGCTAGGGGTGAAGTGGGAAGGCATTGAGTTAGAACACTAAATAAGCAAAGGTTCAAAAATGGGGAAATGAGGATTGTGTTTGGAGACTAGGAAATAGTCAATTTTGAATGGAAAATGAGATACATAAGTTAAATTGAGTGCGAGTATTTGAGGCCATATTAGAAAGAGCTTGAATTCCACACCATGAGTTTGTCTTCCGTTTGGGGCACATTAGGGAGTTTTTAATTTTAATTTTTTTTTTGCAGTACTTGGGGTTAAACCTGTGGCCTGTGGCTTTACCACTGAGTCACATCTCAAGCCCATCCATTTGTATAAGAGTGACATGGTTCAACTGTGATCTACAGAATGAACCCTATACCACTGAAGAGAAGCCATCTGAAGAGGAAGATGGGAGTGAAAGGATTAATTGGAATGGTATTTAAATACTAAGCGAGGGGCTGACCCAAGCGGTGGCAGTAGGATCTGAATGGAATGATGACATTTAAGGAGATAAGATGGGGGCAACACTTATAGGCTTTGCAAACTGTTCAAATATTAACAGCAAGAGAAAGAAAGAGTGCCAGAAGGATGACGGTGCAAAACCAGCATAGGGAAGGACCAGAAGAACTGGTTTGGTGGGAAGATGATTTGGCTTGGCTCAGGCTTGAGGGGCTTGGCAAGACATCCAAGCAGAAATTTGCACAGCCAATGTAGGTCAGCAACCTGAGAGCCAGTTGAGTTCCAGAGCTCCTGTTTTGAGGGTTGACAGTGCAGAGATGATTAGGGAGCCAGGAGGGCTGAGATGCTCAGCAAGAGAGAAGAGGTTTTTAGCCAGGAGAAAACCTTGGTGGTGTGAGGGAAGGAGAAAGGAAGCATAAAAGAATGAAGCAGAATCATTAAAAATGGCAGATAAATTAAGCATGATAGTGCACACCTGCAAACTCAGCCCTTTAAGAGGCTGAGGCAGGAGAATTGAAAGTTGGAGGCCTACCTGGGCGACTTAGGGAAACCCTATCTCCAAATAAAAATAGAGGGCTTGGATTGGAGCTCAGTGATAAAGCACTTGCCTAGTATGCGTGAGGCCCTGGGATCTATCTCTAGTAGGGCATGGGCACATGTGCACATGTGCGCACACACACGCGCACACACACAAATACACATGCGCACAAGGCAGGCAGGCATATGCTCATGGAAGAAGACTCCAAAGAACATGGCTTCATGGCATCCCAAGTGGGACAGGTTCAGAAGGCGATGGTGAACAATGCCATATGCTGCTGAGACTCAGCATTGGCTGTACTATAAGGGGTGAGAAGTATAAGCTACTTTAGGTGGGGGTGAGATAGAGGAAGTGACCCTAGAAGAAGGAGGTGTATTTCTTTCTTTGATACAAGGGAAAAGGATGAAAAGGTAAGTGTGGGCATTTTAATGTGAGACATTTTAATGGGCAGGGGCGGGAAACTAAAGTGCTTCTTCTTGGCAGGTGATTCACTCTTGTAAACAGGAAGTCCCAAGAAACTAGGTGGGTCAGGCACTGGAACTTGAGAATAAGGGAAAGAGTTGAAATACCAGCTAGGAATGAGACAGGGTGGCCACTAGAAATGGATGGACAGATTTCTAAAGACTGCCGAGAGGGCTAAGGATATAGCTCAGTTGGTAGAGTGCTTGCCTTGCATGCACAAGGCCCTGGGTTCAATCCTCAGCACCACAAAACAAACAAAAAACAAAGACTTTCAAGAGCCCAACTAAATCTAGAGCCAAGGATGTGCAGTCAATCCAGTTGGTACTATTACCCTGTGAAGCAGACAGCAGATAGTGGAATATCCCGAGACATGATCTATTAAGTCATCTATATATTTTACATTTACAGCAGGTTCATACTTGATTCATTATTGTATTTCCAGTACCCAGTACAATCATCACACTCATACTTAAAATTTACTGAACCAATGAATGGAATGTGCAGCAAGGGCAAAGTTCTCACTAACTGCTACCATACAGCAGAGGAAGATAACAGGAGAGAAATAATGTTACTAAGGCTGAGTCCATGCTCCGGCAGCAGCTGCCCTATCTCCACATGCTAGAGAGAAGGCACCGGATGGGTGAGGTGGCACATATCTATAATCTCAGTGGCTTGGGAGGCTGAGGCAGGAGGGTGGCAAGTTCAAAGCAACTTAGTAAGGCCCTAAGCACTCAGTGGTGAAGTGCCCCTGGGTTCAATCCCTCATAAAGAGAGAGAGAGAGAGAGAGAGAGTGTGTGTGCACTGGAGGAAACTTATAACCTTGTGCCCTCCATCCTCTGGCCCCCAGAGCTCACATGCCTGGCCTGTGCCACGAAGGAGATTCATAAACACCTCCACCTTCCTCTCCTTTGTCACTATGCTTACCTTGCAAACTTAATCCTTAATTTGGCTTTCTGAGATCTAACAAGTATAATATCAAAGTCACAATCATGGTTTACTACAAAGATTTTATCTTCTTTTAACATTAATAAATTGCCATGATGGCTTATAAACAAGACTTGTGAATAAATTCATGGGAAACCTTGATTCATGGGTGAGTTAATAAAACAAGCTCTAAAGCTATAAACCTGGGCATCTGCATCAGGATCAGAGGCAATTTACTGTAATTATCCTTCCTCCAGAAACTACCTTTCTATATTGCTAAGCCTGAAGTCAAGAAATACAGAATTTGGAGCTCACTTCCACTAGGAGTATCTTATAGTTTTATAAAGGACAGGAGCTTTTGGTGAAAACATTTTTTAAAAATGACACACTCCCACCAGGATGATATAAGACAAAACCAAGAATCATTTAAATATTATACAAACATTTATGGTCTATAAACATAAATTATTAGAATTTCATGTTTTGGGGCAGAATATACTCTTAAGGATATACCTTGGAATTGTTATAGCCATAGACTGCCTCTCAGAGATTGCAAACTACAGGAGGTTTAATTGACCATGACTGCTGACTAGGAGCTTTAGTCAAGAATACTAAGAAAGTTTCCAGAAGACATGGACCTTTCTGACCACCACCTTTGGTTTGAGGGCTCTTTGGCCTTGTAGAACCTTCCTTAGATCACACACAGGTCTAGAACACCTCTAACCAATCTTTTTCTTCCCTCTCTCCTTCACTTGGGTTCACACTTGCATGGCGTCTACTATTGGCTCTCAAACTTTTCCAGCTTCCTCCTCATTATTTCTCACAGGCATAATAAGATCCTTGCAGCATTCACCTAATCTTGGAGTCTGTCTCTTGGAGGACCTGGGCTGGCATAGAAATTTTGTATCAGAAACCAGAGGGAATTTGGTTTCCCTGATGGCTGCAGCCACTGCATAGGCTGATGCATTTGGAAATGAGCAAAACATCATTAGCAACCAAGCAAATATGCCTGCAAATCTTTTTCCTCTCACTGAGAAATGGTTAGTCCTAGAGCGGTTGGCCAAAAGCAGAAAGGGAAGACCTAAGCTGAGAACAACAGAGCTGTTCTGGCAGCCTTGGGGGCCTGCTCCCTGAATTCCCTCTGAGAGAGGGTGAGAGCTGGAAAGCAGCCTCTGTTCAGTGCATCTGCAGTGATGAACAGGATCATTACCAAGTGGAATGGGGTGGGAGGACAAGCAAAATGAGCAGAACCCGCAGACTCCTGAACTGTCACACATCACAAACCACTCCTAGGCAGAGTAAGTGTTTCCCTCTGTCCCTCTGTCTTAGCATTCAACACCAGACAGTTCTGCAGGGGGAGAGGATCTGACAGGTTCTTCCTTTCCATTTAACAGAAGAAGAAATAGAGGTGGCCTCTGTGAATTAAGACATGGCTGGAGGCATATTCCTATGACCAGGCCACTGAGCTAAGTGTAGTGGGTGTCTGTTGGGTGTGCCTGGTCAGGACCCACTTCCTGTTTTCCTGATAAGAGCACCACCACTTTGTTTTCTATACTGAATATAGTCTTGGTGGGTGTCCATCAAGGTTCTTCTTCTTTGGGTTAGACAAGTGACTCATCAGTTAAAGCACGGTGGTTCTCTCATGCTTTCGCTCTCTCTCTCTCTCCCTGAAGCAGAGCAGCACAAAACCAGAGATGGCTGAGGATTCCTTCAGGATCCAGGACTCTGAAGGGGCCCTCCCTTGGCCCTAGCACCCGACTCTGCCTCCTTTGTTTCTGTCCTCCAGAAGTCAGGATCTTCAGCTTTCTTTCAAGTCTACGGCCATCCCCGAAGCCTTCTAAAATGTTCCTTTCTTTAGCTGACCAGAAATAGTTTCCACTGGTTGTGTTGTGTTCCACCTCTTAAGAGAATCCCTTAATACAAAACTAGAAAGGGATGGCCAGTAGACACTGAATTTTATCCCCCACAAGAGGGCAACTTTCTTTGTGAAAGCATCGTCACATTCAGTGTGTCAACTGGATTTCTCAAGATCACCATCATCATAATCATGGGTTATGCCCAGGGTTGCATAATTAAGGGTTGACACATAGTCAGACCTGACTGACTCAGCAATGCCATCCCGGGATCTCTGAAACCGCATTCCTCAGAGAGCTCGTCTTGGACTCAGCTTACGATTTGGCATGCCCTGTTTAAACCCTTCAGGACCTGGGGACGAGTGTGCCTCTGGGCCTCCATTTCCATGTCTGTTGGAGCCTGTTTCTTAATTGCTGCTCTTTCCTTTCTCAAATTTTCTCTTTTTATGAGAAAATGTGGGTAGAAGATAGAATATATGAACAACTAGCATTTCCCTCTGTGCTTACCATGTGCCAGACCCTATTCTAAATGATGAATGTGTTAACTCACTTAATTCTCATAACCACCTGTTGAAGTAGGTACTATGTTGACCCATTTTACAGGTGATAAAACTAAGGTCCTAAAAGATTTGAGAGATTTGACAGAGATCACATGGCTGCCAACCTACCACAGAGCACCCATAAGGACTTCAGTTTGTTGTTGTTGTTCACTGGTGTCTACTCTGTGCTTGGTAATAAAGTAGATGCTCAGTAAGTGTTAAAATAGATGAACAAAAAAGTTAAATAAGGAGAAAAAGCAATAAATGATGAATCAGAGGGGGAAAGGAATCCAATTTTCTCCAAATCTAATTCTATGATTTTTCAGTTTTCTTGAAGTTCATTTGGATTCTCATTATTTCTCAAGAAGGCTCTTAGTGTTTTAATGAAATTTCAAAATTAGTCCTCCTTTTTCCAGCTGATATGAAGATATGATTTCTGAATTTGCTTCATTTCTCTCTTTCTTCTTTCAGGTAGAACCAATAACTACCTAAGAATATTTAGATAAAGAGTGGGTATACTTTATTTTACCAGAGTTTAGGTAAGAGAGAGTCTCAGGGTTGTAAAATGCTGTGTTACAGACCACATTACTTGGTTCCAAAGGGGAGTTTTCTATGACCAATTCACTGGTGAAAACCCCACTGGGAAAACCCAAGAAAACTTAGTTTCTGATATGCTGGCATCCACTCAGAGGGAGCAAGCTGCAGAGCATGTCTGAAAGACAGCAGGAAATGGAAATCCTGTGCCAAACTTCCTGGGTAAAGAGATGGCCAAGAAAATGGTTTACATTGATTCATAGATAATAGTCAAATGTTGGCTAGATAGGCAGCCATCTGGAAAATAAAAGATTGAGACAAGGAGTCCTGGGAAGGAACATGTGAATAGACATCTTGGACCAGCCAACACGTTTGAAGATATATGTGTGTGTGTGTGTGCCATGAATGCCCTCTGAAGAGCAGCTTCAATAGACCATACTAATCAAGGAACCAGTTTCCACATTCTGCAAGTGTCAGTCAGCCAATGTTCCCAGGTGCCCCTACATTTGCCCAATGGAGATAGCCTGTGGATGATATGCAGACTGCACAGCCTGGACTTCCTCTCACAAGGCTGATCCAGCTACTGTCACTATGACTCCTGTGTACTGGATCTATGAAAAACAGATGTTTATGCTGAGTCCCCAGTATGGCACCATTCCCAGAGGGACCAACGATCCACCAGGCGGGCAGGTTTACTACAGGGAATTGTCATTTGACCACTACGGCTCTTCATGCCCTTGGACCAAAAGGCTAGGGTGATTGATCTTGATTGCCAAGGCAAAAAGAATTCCTGCCACACAAAGTGGGTTCCGAACACCTCGTAGTTAAATTGAATGAAAAACTATGGGGACCAATAAGACTGTAGAGGAACAACACCTTTCAGGAATGAGGGTTTGGGCCACTCTTCTAGGTAATGAACCGCGTTTGAACTGCTAATTGAAATGTAAAGGAGCATGGAGTGAATGTGGGGGAGGAAAGTTATGAACAGCAACTGTGGCCTTGTGGCCAGCTGTGCAACAAAAAACTGTAGTGGTTGTTATACTTTCTTCTTTTCTTCTTGTTTATATCTTTAAACTAAAAATCTCCTGGCTCCTTTCTCAGTGTTTTACAAGAGTGTGAGTGGTGGCAAACTTTACAATTTGGAATATTCTGGCAGGAATTCGTATCACAGAAAGTGGGATACAATGGCTGATGGGACTTTTTGTTTCCCTTTTATGTGGAGACAGAGTGTCTTTGTGCAAAGTGTAACTGCATCTTAAAATTAGAAGCATGAGGCTTGTCATTGGGCAGATGTTTAGATGTGTATTAAAGGGTATAGATGCAGAATAGTCAAAGGTATGGACTGTGCCAATTGGTGACCAATTGTTTCTTACATCCACAATAGCTATTTTCTATTTGACTCTGTAATATTACGCTGGAAGCCTGAAAATTCTCTTGGAATACCAAATCTGGAAATCCCAGATTCTCTTGCTAGTCAACTTCCTGTTCACTGCTGCCGGTAGGAGGCATTTACAGGAGAGCCAAAAGTAGGAGAAGAGGAGAAACTGTATTTCTTTAGTAGGTGAAATCCCATACATCGTCAAATTAACTATAATCGAACACATAATCAGCTTTTTTGGATACTTGAGTCTTATAATTGGAGTTTGAAACTGATTAAGAATTAGAAAAGCAAATTACAAAAAACTCAGAACACAAGCCAGTATATTATCCTTATCATTTACATCACTAAGACTTATCAGGTTTACCCTGGAAATACTGACTGTTCTCTTTTAGTAAGACGGGAACATTATCCACCCTGTAGGTTGTTGAGCATTCCTGGTTTATTAAAACGTGTAAAGAGAGCATGCATTTTTTTTTTCTCTAAGGTAACATTGAGAGCCACTTTGATCTCTGTTGAATTCCTCTAAAAGGGCTTGAAGGCTTTGTTGGCATCAGAAAAGACAAAGAGTTGTGGGTGTTTGATAGCTATTTGGTATTTGGCCTCTTTTAGCTGAAACAATTGGTGTCTTTGTAGATTCATGTATTATTAATATTTGGTGAATAACTGCACATAAAGATCTGTGAAAAGAAAACTTTAGATTATTTTTAATCTTCTTGTTTGCACAATAGTGTGAGAGTATTAAATGCTACTGAATTACACACTTTAAAATGGTTAATTTTACTTTAATGGGAATTTTACTTCAATAAAACCATATTTTTAAACTACCTTTTTCATATTGAAAAATTTGACTGTAATTTCACCTGCACTCAAGGATATTTAAAAGATATTTAACCACCTGCTTCAGCTTATCTTTATGTCAAGAGCCACTTGATAGCTCTTAGATCTTGGGCAGTTTTTAATCTTCTGTGAAGTTCATGATTTTTAATCACATAATAGATGAAATAAGATGTGAAGGACTCACTTGCCCTAGTTCCTTAACTACTTCAAAAGGATGAAAACAATCAACTGTGAAAAAGTGCACAGAAATCTCAAGATACTTTCTTATGAGTGCTCAAAAAAATTAAATTTGTATGAAATCAGTGAAAAAATATTTTGGAAAAATATTAAATTCTGCAGAGATTTGTTAAGATGCTTCTAATAAAATATCACACGAATGCAAACAGCTCTGAAATTTTCTCAATATTATTTTTTTTACTATTTTTTTGTACATATAGCATATTGTTTTTTTCCCCAAAATAAAGCTACTTAGAGGAAAATAACATCTAACAGGATGAACATTAGGCTTCTTCATATGTTGTTAAAGATTTTCTAATGTCTCTTTATGAGGACTATCATTTTAAGTTTAATAATTTAAATTGATGTGTATTAATAAAATATATCCCTAGATTATTATATTTTACCTTTAGTACAGATTTCAAGTTTCAAAATATATAGTCCTTTTAGGTTTGTTTTAGCAAAAAATCTTATTTCCTTAGTAGTGATGTCAGTTCATAGCAAGAAAACCTCTTTTTATCATATGCAGGGGAGACAGGCTACATCATAATTTTATTTTTCTACATTTTTATTATTTAGGTCTCTGTCCTAAAAAAATCAATGTGTGGGACTGGGGTTGTGGCTCAGTGGTAGAGTGCTCACCTTTTATGTGTGAGGCACTGGGTTCAATCCTCAGCACCACATAAAAAATAATTATAAAGCTATTGTGTCTATCTACAACTAAAAACATTTTTTAAAAAAAAATCAATGTGCATTCGTTATTGTTTGACTATGAGGTGTTTCCTAACTGCTGCTGTGTTAATGAAGGAATGTTTGGAAATAAAGTGATTGGATTGTGAGAGTTGTAACCTAATCAATCCATTCTAGTTTGAATGAATTGGACTAAGTAGTAACTGTGGGCAGGTGAGGCATGGCTGGAAGAGGTGGGTCAGTGGGCATGTAACTTAGAGGGGTAGTTCTTCCTTGCACCTCTTTCTTCCTTCTCTCTGCTTCCTGACCCCACAACAAGCTGAGCAGCATTCCTCCATTGGCTCTTCTGCTATAATGTGTGGCTTCACCTGAGCCCACAGCAATGGAATCAGACGTCCATGGACTGAGACCTCTGAATCCATAAGCCCCCAAATAAACTTAGATGTTCTTGTTGAGTAGTTTGGTCACAGTGACGGGTAGCTGTCTAAAATAAAAATTGATACAAGGAGTGAGATTGTTGCTGTGACTAAAATGACCATGTGGTTCAGAAGTCTTTGGAGATGGATTGTGGGAGGAATTGGGAAAAAAATTAGAAATGCAGAGTGGAAATACTTTTAAACATAATAAACACAGCTTAATGGGTGATTCTGGTGGGAGCTCAGTAGACCAAAATGCCATTAGAAATGCTGACCATGCTCATGAAGTTTCAAAGGGAACAAGGACTTTATTGGAGACTGGACTGGTCATGCTCACAGTATATTGTGGCAAAGAACTTGTCTACATTTTCTCCATGTCCGGAGAATTTGCATGACGTTGAATTTAAAGGTGATGGACTAATTAATCTTGTGAAAAAAATTGAAGGCACTCAGCATTCTGTCAGTGGCATGAGTATTGCTGGCAGATTTTAGCTGGTTTACTATAAGAATCTGGAGCAAAAACAAACAAACAAAAAAGAGGTAACTCTCTGGTTAGTTGTAGGATTTGTGTATTAACTTGATAACTGACAGAAGTGACTGGAAGAAATAAAATAAGGTGTATTCATTAAAGAGACTTACCAGGTGTTGGGGAAATTAACTTATACGTATCAATTCTAAGACAAAGACAAAGAAAACCATTAGATTTCAAAGAAAACGATAAAATCTGAAATCCTTCTACCAGCAAAAAGTCAAATAGCTTATGTTAGGTCGAATCAGGGTCCAGGATCAGGGCAGCTACAAAACAGAGCTGCCAGCCAGATGCTAACGTCACCAGTAGACACGCCTCCTGTCAATCAGCAGGCTTTTCCTGACCTATCCAGGAAGGTCTCTGGCCTTCTCTTCCTGCTCCCAAGCCCTCCCCTTCCTGACCGGGCCTTTTGAAATTCTCTCTACACGGGAGCCCCAGCGCCATTTCTCCTGGACACACTCTGATGGATGGGAGAATTCGGCCCGAGAGTGTATATTTTCAATAAAGCCTTGCCAAGCAGCTTTAATT
>PVHX01003785.1:76970-137176 GCA_004024805.1 Geosciurus inauris
CCCCCCCCCCCCGCACCATCAGCTCCAGAGGCCTACCCGTAAGTCGCATGTGTGCATAGATCTCTGTCCACCCGAGGCCACGTGGATTAGGAAGACATTCCCAACCCTCGGGTTAGCCATTCATCGCCGTTTGGGGCCCCGGAAAGTTTGCAGGGATGCCTGAATTTTCCGCCTGGCCCCCTGTTCTCCCATGGACACAAGCATTTTAAGGGACGCCTTTTTATGTTCCCGCCCACTCCCCGGGACCTCTCAGAAGTCACAGGGAACCCTAACTCTTCTCTATACCTCAAAACTCCACTGTACTATGGCTTAGATAATGGATCAAAATGGCCTCCAGGGAAAACTTTTGATTTTCAAATCCTCACTGATTTGGCTAATTTTTGTCACCGGATGGGGAGATGACAGAAACTCCTTTCATCAAGGCTTTGTTGGAAAGTGTGCTCTTGCCCCTCCCTTCTTTCCCATCTGTTCTGTCCTCTCAAATTTTTCTCACTAAAAGCCCCCTTTCCCATTTACTCCTCTGTATCTCCTTCCTCGTGCGGCCGCCATTATGTCCTGCTCCCTACCCAGACGAACCTCCCCCATACCGTTTGGGCCCCTCCGCTCTCTAAAACCGAGGTAGTTCCCCAGCAATTTCCTGCCAGAGAGAACAAAGCCTGGCTGCTCAGGTTACCTTTACAGCCTGGCCAGCTGCCTGCCATGTGGCAGCCCCTCCCCCCAAGCCTCCGTTTATCAGACCTTAACTCAAGAAAAAAAAAGGGAAAAAGAGGTTAATTTACATTTACCTAAGCTCCCCCTGCCCATTCCTTCTTCCTCCATTCTCTCTTGTTGCTTTACTGAAACAACGGCCATCATTTTCTCTTTCTAGGACTCTTCCCTCTTACATTTTTAAACTTAAAACTTTCATTCTGTGCGCTAAAGTTAAAACTTCCGATCAGATGTATTTTATCCAACTATAAAAGTTTTTTTTACACTCTACTGAGACAAATTTACATGGTATATCTACCTTTAATTCAAGAGGCCTTCTGCATGCTGTCTGTTTTTATGTATTGCCTGTCTTTGTCTACATGTGTTTAGGTAAGCCCAATATATAGAGCGCTCATAAACTAAAATTAAAAATGGATCCAAATACCTTTAATTCACATGATTTAAAAGGTTCAATTTAAATTGGGTAAACAAATAAAAATAAAGAAGTCTTTAAAATTAACTCAAGTCTTTCTAGATGGTCAAAGGACTAATAAAATGTTAATGTCTATAAAATGTCTAATATATCTCATTGTCAAAAATATCTTCAAGGGAAAAATGTTACTGTCAAATATGCTTGTCTAATGTCTTGGTTTTTTATAATGAAAATAAGCAAATCAAATCTGATATTGAGTACTCAAATGTGTCTATCAGACAAAATGTTAACTATTTAATCCGATACCAAATACTTTTAATTCCTTTAAATTCCACAGGGTAACATTTTTGATGTTTTCATGAATGCTAAATTTTGAGAAAATTTTAAATTGCTTTGTCATCATTAGAAACAAAATTACTTAATTTAAAGCCCAACAGGTATAATTCTATATACTTAAACATTGTGTTTTCATAAATTGTAAATTAATGTAATTCTCTAACCCAGCCTAATTCTATCTTAAGATTGAAAGCCAATTCGACAAAAGGTCATAAATGTTTATTTTTGTTTTATTTGCTTGGACTATGTTTGGCTTTGATTAGATAATTATGCTTCCTAAAATCTAAGCAGCACCCTCAATGCTGAAACCTGAGTTTGCCCCTTATCTAGGATGCTAAACTATGTAAATCATTGGTTTGCCATCTGCCTCTATATTACCCTGTCAGTCGTGAATTCCTAAAATACTTACCTTCAAAATTCTCTGTTACAGAAACTTCCCTGCTCCTGGACTGGAGCTGCTGCCCTCACTATTTAAAGGGGACAGCCACCACGTGACTAATATGAGCTTACTTAATTTAAATCTAAAGGTTAAAGTCAATTGTCCTTTCTTTCTACACAAGGGTTTATAAATTTTTAAAGATTTCTACTGTTTCATTTGAAGTACTATAAATAACATAAACTATTTCTTATCATTGAAATGGAGTAATTTGCCTAACTTCAGAAATTTACAAGGATTGCTTTGGGATGTGAACAGAAGGATTCTACATATGGTACTTAGTGGAAGGAGAAAAGTGTTTCTGGGTAAGAAAGTCTTTGTATGGTAAAACAAACAAGAGGGTTTAAAGTAAATGTTAAAGAAAGTTTAAAGTAAGTGATAAAAGGATTGAAATAATGAAAGTCTAAGTGAAGGGTAAATTTCAAAGGTTTATGTTTATGACTAATTTAACCATAATTAATACAAGCTTATTCAATTGAAACTCTAATGTACTGATATAAAGCAAAATCCAAAACAGTGTTCTGCTCTTAATATACCTTTCTTACATTTGTCGGGTTTTATCACTTGAGGAAACTAACTTTCAAAAATTAAGGTTTATATAACTGTGGTTAAAAAACATCAATGCAATTATGATGCTGTTAGTCCTATTTTTATATTAAATGTGTTCATATCTTCCAGGCATGCTTAAAGCAGAAGGTTTAAAAGAGTATTATATCAAGCTGATGTTCTCCAAACCAAAGTTGTATGGTAATTTTAAACTCATAAGAATAGCAAATTTTATTGAGGGTTTATTTCTATAACTACACCTCTTATCCATAAGATAGAGTTTTCTGTTACCTTTTACACTGGGGTAAAATTTAAATGTTTCTTTAATAATAGGTAAGAACAAAAGTCAATTTGACTTGCTTCATCTTAAACACCTAGCAAAACCAAGAACACAGCTGTTCCTGGGCATTTAAAATAATTTAAAGATAGACATCTGTGACATTAAAAACTAAAATACTATGTTTACATGCCTTGTCCTCTCCAGCCTTGTTATGGGAACAAATTCTTAACCCTTATACTTCCTACATTTCAGATTGCTTCCTCTATGTAGGTTTGAATCATAAATGTAATTCTCATTAATGTTCCTCAATTAACTGTACAGCAAGGCTAAATTGCCATGACTTGTTACCACCTCCCTTTCTAGGGCAAAAAGACCTCTCCTTGGCCCCCATTCACTGCCTCTGGGCTGGGGCAAGAGGACTTAATTATGTAGTAACCACTACTCAGAAACTTGAACAAATTTCATTACAGAGTAGACCAGCCGTGGACTCCCATCACACTGGACTCCCACCAAACTCAAAATCTCTCGGCAGCTCCCTTCTCTTTCTGCTAATCAGTAATCTCTCCCAAGCTTCTGTTCCTGCCCACAGGTGATGTTTCTACATTCATGCAACATGACTGACAACCAGAGGCTCCCACACCCCTGCGTCTGCCTCCCTGCCTGACTGACACCCGAGCCATCTCCCCCTCTCGGCGCCCCCACTCCCGCACGAACTAGCCAGACCGAATCTGCTAGCCTGTATCATCAAAAAGGCTGGGATGTTAGGTCGGATCAGGGTCCAAGATCAGGGCAGCTAAAAAAAACGGAGCTGCCAGCCAGACGATGCCGTCACCAGTAGACACGCCTCCTGTCAATCAGCAGGCTTTTCCTGACCTATCCAGGAAGGTCTCTGGCCTTCTCTTCCTGCTCCCAAGCCCTCCCCTTCCTGACCGGGCCTTTTGAAATTCTCTCTACATCGGAGCCCCAGCACCATTTCTCCTGGACACACTCTGATGGACGGGAGAATTCAGACCAAGAGTGTATATTTCCAATAAAGCCTTGCCGAGCAGCTTTAATTTCATCTCCTTCTGGTCATCTAGTCTTTACAACTTACAAAAACAAAAGAGTAAGTCTGGCATTCAACTTTTCAAACCAACATACAAGCAAAGCGATTATGTACATTATTTTAAAAAATTGGGCTGTTGATGCTGCTCAGTGGCAGAGTGCTGGCCTAGTGTGCTTGAGGCCCCGGGTTCAGTCCCCTGGGTTCAATTCCCAGAACAGCAAAACAAAATGAAATAATAAAAGAAAGTGTGGTAATAATTTACAGAAATCTGCACACATTGACCTTTGTTAAGGAATCTTCTGAAGGATGACTATTGTCTAAACAACTCATGATGAGAAAAAAATTAATAAACAGATTGATGATGAGCATTTAAAAATATATAAATGTGTCAGCTAGTTGGGAGGTTGAGGTATGCCTGGACAACTTAGTGAGACCTTGTTTCAAAATAAAAACAATAATAAAAGGGCTTGGGATGCAGCTCACTGATGGAGTACCTCTGGTTTCAATCCCCAGTCCTATAAATAAACAAATAAAAATATAAATAAATACAAAGGCACACATTTAAACAAAAATGGTGCAAAGGTGGAAGATCTATGTTCAAATTTATATGCAAATTACAAAGCAGAAATACAGCAGCTAAATTATGGGAGAAAGAAGAGAAAAAGAGGAAACAGAATAAGCTCATTGGTTATTGTAGACAATAGGTGGGCTTTAAAGGATACTGATTTTTTTTTCAAATGTTTATTTTTTAATTGTAGGTGACAGAATATCTTTATTTTATTTTTATGTGGTGCTGAGGATCGAATCCAGTGCCTTATGCGTGCTAGGCGAGCATGCTACCACTGCGCCATAATCCCAGCCCTAAAGGATACTGATTTTTAAAAATGAACCAGATAGTGAAAGTCAAACAAGAAAACAGGGGAGCCAAGTGCATTTTAAATATCACAAGCTTCTAGTGTAATGGAGTAATAGCCTTAATTTACTCTCTCACATGAAACAACCTAAACAAAGGCAAACTATGTGAAAAAATTGTTTTGGGACATTGCACTTCAAGTAATGAAGGACAGAGTTTCCTGAGAGGAGGAAAATATATGAGGTGAGAATGGTGAGTGCATAGCTTATTGTCTGGAGAGTTTCCAGGTTGTGTTGCAAGAAGGGGGATCCCAGGTGGAGCAGGTGGAGCCAAGTGGTTTGCCTGAGTTTAAAAGACAAAACTTGGAGTCCGAGGAGGTCAAGATGGCCAGAGTTTGCAGGGAAAATTATTAGAAAATTATTAGAAAGTTAATAGAGGAGAGCTACATGGGTGTGCAGATCCACATCCATAAACAGCTCTAGAGATCTATAAAAGATATATATTCAGCTAAGTATTGATCAGTGCATGCACATTAGGAAATTACTCAAGGCTATGGGACGAATCACCTGGAAGACTGAGTGGGAATAATCTTTGATTCTCTCACAGGACTAGGAACTGTTTCTGCACTCACCAACCTAAAAACAAAACACTCATAATTATGGCACATTGAGTAGAGCACTCAGGAGGTTATGGCCTCAAAAAGTTAATATTAGCCTCACACTTTTAAAGACTGTTTTGGTTCCTTCTGATCAATCTCTTTAAAAAAGATTTGAAAGGATCAAACTGTTTCTAAATAATTGAAGTGCATTACAGAAAAAAGCTCAATAATATTTATAGAAATACAAAAACAGTTAATACAAGATAAAATACCTATCATCTAATAAAAAATTACTAAGCATGCAAAGGAGCAGGAAAATATGATCTATACTGAAGGGGGAAATGAATCAATAGAAGCATACCCAGAAAGGACAGGATAGAATTAGTAGAAAAGTAAAAAGTTAACATGAACTATTCTAATACATTCAAGAAGGAAGAGAAATAATTAAAAGTGTTACAATGTAAGATGTAGAGATGCAAATCTTGCCTACCATCTGGGAAATTCTGTGTTCTGTCCCCACCACCATACACACACACAGAATTTTAAAAAGACACAAATAAAAAATCTAGAGATTAAAAAATACAGTGGATAGAATTAACAGCAGATTAGTCTCTCAAGAAGAAAAATAATTTAAACCCAAAGGTAACCATCTGGAAAAAAAACTTCCCAAATTCCAAGACACTTTTAATAAATAAGTAAAGAATGCTTATGTTTATAGAAAAAAGCACAGCAAATAAAATACACATCATTATGAAATATCATGACCAAGTTATGCCAAACATACCGATTACATAAGTAACTATGAGCCATCTTAACTCACCTTCTTAAAAAAAATAAGATTTTCACATTGGGGTACAAAATGAGACCTAACTTACACTGCAAACAAGAAACATACCTGAAACAAAATGATTCAGAAAAATTAAAAATAGAAGATGGACAAAATTATATCAGACTAATGAAAAAAATGGAAGCAAGAGAAATATAGAAGATGCTAAGATAGCTTCGTCCTTACATTTATTTACTCTTGGGGGTTATTAATAGATATTTTACTTTTAAAATTGTTCCGTATTTGTATATGGTACACTGCCACTGTTATGTAACAACAGACTATAATAATTATAGCAACAACCTGGAGAATGGTTTTGATCTGCCAGGCATTGTGCTTAATTGATGTTATTTAGTCTCATCTAATCTCATCTCATTTAATTTTTGTAATAACTTGATGGTAGTTGTGTGTTATTCCCAGTTTACTACTGAGAAAATGAAGAGTAAGAGAGGTTAAGTTCCATAAGGTCACACACTGGTAAATGTACATGAACTCAAGGCTAAGTGCCCCACCTTGTATTCAACTAGGACCCCACAATGCCTTAGTGGGTTTTCTTTTGCAGTGCTGGGTTTCAATGCAGGGCCTCACGCATGCCAGTCAAGCACTCTATCACTGAGTGCAGAGCTGTATGCATCTAGACCCCTGTGAATATATTTTTAAATACCCCATCAGGGCTTAAAAGATAAGGCAGGACTGGGGGTGTAGCTCAGAGGTGGAGCACTTGCTTCATGTGTGTGGCCATGGGTTTGATCCCCTGTACCAAAACAGATTTTTTAAAAGGAATATGTATTGACAGGTTACTTAGATCCCATGTCAAACTTAGTGTCAAATATAGAAACATACTAGTTGGAATAAAAACCATAATTATCATTCATTTTAGAATCCACTTTCAAATATCTTTCCTTTTTAATTTCTTCTCCTTCTTCTCTCCTTCTCCTTTCCCCCTGCTCCTCCTCCTCTTCCTTTCCTTTCCCCTTCTTCTGCTAAGGATTGAACCCAGGGCATAGTCTACCACTGTATTTTGTTTCTAATTAAGAAAATTATGAGAAAGGGGTGATTCATGTTAACTGTTTGCAACAGAGGTTATTGCAAAAAAGCAAAAAAAAGCAAAGTACTTCAGAATCCTAATTACACCACTATTAACCTAAATAAAGCAATCTGAGAAAGAGATTCTTCAAAGAATAATGACTTTTTTTTAGAAAAGCAGAGTGTTGCAATGGGAATACATAGGCCATAGTACACTATGGGCATATTCAAAGGCATCAAAGGAAAGGTAAGTTTTTTAAAGGCAACGAGACAGATTACATCAGATGTTTTGAAACAATAATCTTTGGCCACAATGATCATTAACAAGAGTTGGGGCAGTCTGAGTTTGAACAGACAGTTGCTGGGCAGATGTCTAAGATAAGTATTTTTTGTGGTGGCTTTTGTGCTAGCTTGTGTTTCTGGCAGACTTTTGTAATGGTTAGAATCAAGCAATCACACTTTCCTTCATAACTTCCTCCTTTGTTTACTTTTTATTAAGGTTGACACAAGTGACTCCATTTTAATTCTGATGACTTTCACATTTCTTCTCACCACTAGTATGTAGAATTTTGCCCTAGTCACAATTAGGTTTCTTTTCTTTCCTTCTTTCTTTTTTTTTTTTTTTTTTTGCCACAATCAAAATGAGCAGTTAACTATGACAGGTGTCCCTAAAATAATTTGGTGGTGTTCTAAACTGGCTCTACTCTTGGTATTTTGGTGGGGACTGCTTTCAGTATTTAGACTATTTTGAGAGTGTGGTCATTGTTTCAATCCATGAGCACCTGATATCTCTTTCTACATGTGTGTCTTTTTCAATTTCTTTCACTGGTGTTTTACAGTTTTCAATGTACATATTTTTCACCTCATTGGTTAAATTTTATTTTGTTTTGTTTTTTGTAGCTATTGTTAATGAAATTGGTTTATTGTTGTTGTTGTTTCTTTTTCATATAGTTTGATATTGGTGGATAGAAATATCACTGATTTTTTTTGTGGCGTGGGGAGTAATAAAGATAGAACCCAGGGCCTTGTGCATGTTAGGCAAGTGCTGTGCTAGGGAGTTATGCCACCTTTTTATTTTATTTTGAGGCAGGATCTAGCTAAGTTGCCCAGGCTCAAACTTATGATCCTCCTGCCTCTGCCCCCTGAATAGATGGGATACAATCCTATGATACCATGACCAGCTGGGAAACTGTTGGTTTTTGCATGTTGATTTTGTATCCTGCAACTCTACCTTTTGTGTTTATGTGTGCTAGGGCCTCACACATAGTAAGTGTTTGCTCTATGCCCTAGCTCCACCCCCAGCCCTATTTACTTATTTTATTTTACTTTTTATTCATTTATATTTTTATAGTGCTGGGGATTATATCCAGGAACTCAACACATGCTCAATAAGCACTCCATCACTGAGCTATGCACCCAGACCCCCTTTCTATTTATTTTTAAGGGCTGAAGTCTTGCAATGTTATCCAGGCTGGTCTCAAACTCCTGAACTCAAGTGATCCTCTTGCCTCAGCCTCCTGAGTAGCTGAGACGACAGGCTTGTACCACCATGCCCTGCTCTGCTTTTGAAATACACAATTTCCATGGGTTATAGATCCTAACACAGACTGTACTTATATTCCTAATCTAAAGAATATGAATATGCTGTTGCACTAAAACACACACACAACAACAAAATTTACATGAATTTAATTAAGTAGTTAATAAATATATCCATTAAGAATGGCATTACAGCAGGTGTGGTGGTGCACACCTATAATCCCAGAGCCTCGGGAGGCTGAGGCAGGAGGATCTCAAGTTCAAAGCCAACCTCAGCAAAAGTGAGGTGCTAAGCAACTCAGTGAGACCCTGTCTCTAAATAAAATACAAAAAAGGGCTGGAGATGTGGCAGGGGTTAAGTGCTCCTTAGTTCAATCCCCAGTACCAAAAAATAAATAAATAAATAAAAGGTGTCACATTTATTTTTATCTGCATATGAATCCCCTAAAATTATAGCAATATGCATAATGCAAATTCCTGGTCTCAGAAACTGTGGGAGATAATAAACATTCTTTGTATTGAGCTACTAAATTTAGGAGATAGTTGTTATACAGCAATAAATAACTAAATCATCAAGACAGTGTCTAAATCAACTAGGCATACTATTTGGAGATAGTTATTGCTATGGCAGGACATCCCAAAACTTGCTGAATAGTTCTAATTAAATCTATATTTAATGAATTGTTGGAGACAAAAAGTCTCATGGCTTATAGAACTGCCTAGAAATACAACTTCACTGGGGATATTACCATTATCTACCAGGGGGAAAGAGCCACCACATCTGGATTATGAGAGCATCGTGGCTGCATTCTCTGTTGGGGGAATAAAAATGATCTTATTTTCCTGTTCCTGATTTTAAGCAAATAACTCCTTCCAGTACATTCTACTTTTTTTGATCTGTTCATATTCTCCTCAAGTAACTCTCTGAATAATCACTCAGCTTGCCTGGGGCTAGGAAAGAAAGCAGAATGCCCTGAGCATGAAATGGAACCCTTGGGGGTCTTTGAACATTGTCCTGGCCTAATCTTTCAAAGGCCATCAGCACAAGCCTAGAGTCCAAAGGAGTCAGGTTGGTTGGCTTGGAAATGAGGAAGACTGCATATCAGCAGAAATACTGGGCACTTCACCAAAGACTTAAGGTTATGATGTGATTTGGGGGAAGGGAGGCATTTAGGTAAAATTTAAACGAAGGAATATTTTGGTGGCCTTGAGGCAAACAATTTGTGTTTAAGAACACACTAGACTGCAAACTAGACTCACAGCCCTGTTTCCTGGAAACGAGTAAGTTGAGTAGCTCTTCAGTGTTGTGTCTGAAGCCTGGTCTTTGTGGTTGAAGCTGGAGCTGCTTCTCCATATTCAAAGATTTAGACCTTCCAGGCAAAGGTGGAACATTTCATTCTTACTGATTTGATTTCAAAAAGCAAAATTTCTGACATCCTAAGATTTTGGAATGAAGTTTGTCACTGATTGAGAAAGCAGAAGCTACTCAAAAAGGGGTTTGTTTTGACACTGTACAGCTATATGATGACCTTGGGAAAAATACTGTTCCCAGTTAACTTTGCGGCTGGCTTTGTGCCTAAAGGCTAGCCTGATTCTTCTCAGGGCAGATCTTTCCTTTCTCTGTCCAAGTTGATTTTTACTTTCTTAATTAAGTGTCCAGAGAGAGAATTGCTTGGATAATTGTTTAAAAAAATATATCACCAGGTGTTTTGCAGAATATAGTATATCATCAATGAATACAATAAAAAATA
Source organism: Geosciurus inauris (assembly GCA_004024805.1). Classification (NCBI taxonomy): domain Eukaryota; kingdom Metazoa; phylum Chordata; class Mammalia; order Rodentia; family Sciuridae; genus Geosciurus; species Geosciurus inauris. The sequence continues at coordinate 87,327 of PVHX01003785.1, forward strand.
ATTGGTATGTTAGAAACTAAACCAAAAAAAAAAAAAAAACCCACAAAATGTGTACAATGTTGTATTGTTCTCAAACGCTTTAAGGTCAACTACATGATCCTTTCAAAAGTATCTAAAAAAATGGTTCTATATAAAGATATACGGTTTTAGATGTTATCAAAAGACAAATTTATAACAATTTAAATATTGTAATTGGTTTATTTGTGAGTCTAGAAGCTGGTAACACAATTCCATAAAATAGAAATGTTCCAATGAGGAGAGGTCTTTCCTTATACTCAGGAAAGAAAGCAGAAACAAAGAAATAAAAAGTGAAATGGTATGGATTGGAGGTATGGCTAAGTGGTCAAGCACTTGCCTAGCATGCACAGGGACCCAGGTTCAATCCCCAGCAACTTAAGGAAAAAAAGATATGAATTGGTGGCTTTAAAATTATTTTCCTTGTAAGGCTGGGACAGGGAGACAGAGCAATAGAAAAATATATGATTGGATAATATCGGGTTACTTGGGGTTACCTTTTAAATATAAGGTTTAAGACAGGAGGAAATTTAATATCATGCCAACTGAAACTGGCATATTTGGGACATTTGGATGTTATCTCTCTTGTGGTTTTTTTGGAAGGTCAGATTACAAACTTAGTTTTAGTTTGTTGACATGGAAGTTTAGTGTGAATAACTTCATATTGGTTTTTATTTTGGTCTTCGGGGCTTGGAACAAGAGTTTAGTCCAAAACAATGGCCTTCTGTAATTTCTAATAAAGCAATTAAAATACTGCATGATGACACAGGAAATGTTGGATATGGTCATGATAAATGCCTTAATTCCACAAGAAACCAAGAGATTCACGTGGAGCTAAGGACGTGGCTCAGTGGTGGAGTGCTTGCTTCACATGCGTGAAGCACTGGGTTCAATCCTCAGCATCACATAAAAATAAATAAACTAAAAATATTATGTCCATCTACAACTAAAAAAAATAAATAAAATAAAATGAAATGAAATGAAAGAGATCAATGCCATGAAAATTTCTGCTAACACGATGGTATATCAGTGTCCAACAGAAAAACAAACACAATTTTAAGTAAAGATAGGCTTAATGCTAGGAATTAGCTACAAAGAGATTGACAGGGCTAGAAGAGCAAAAGAAGGGAAGAAGTCAAGGGGCAGGGCCAAAATCCTTCAAGTGCCGCAGAAGGCCAACATGAATCCACATTTGCATTATGGCTCTTGTAAACATGCTTGAATCAAAATCAAAATTTGAATCATGATTCCATATTGAGAAATACAGCAATAAACCTGGGTAAGACTAGTGGATGGTGCAGGAAACTTGGAAACGTGAGCTCACGTAGGGGTGCCACCAATTCATAGCTATGTACTTCTAGGCAAGTTTTCTCACTCTGCTATTAGAGAATAAGAGGACCTACCTCACAGGTGAGAATAAAATATACTGCTTATAGAGGCTTTATAAAGTGACACACGGCAAATGCCCACACTATCTGCTGGAAATGGTATCTCCCTGAGTCTGAGACCAGTGCCTGGGACAGCCACTCTCCGGCTGGGGGTGGGAAGCAGGTGCTGAGAACAGAAAGAAGAGAAGGAAATCCAAGGAGGTAAAGATAGACCTGACTGGGTTCTTCTTTAAGTCCCCAAAGCAATGGAAGAGGGGAAAGGAGTTGAAGTCATTCCTGGGGTTCATACCTGCTCAGCCTCCTACCTGGCCCTGAGACCAAGAACACAGTCTGTGCGTTTGCTGAGCCTCAGGTTCCCTGTGTGAAAGACTACAGTACCTTGTGTTTCACAGGGCAGATACAGAAAGGAATGAACGAATACATCAGCTCATAGCAGGAATCAGTTACTACAACCGCTGTACATCATTTAAAATATCACTATAAAAATATCACTCTTTGATAGTCTGTGTTGTCTGTAATGTGCAGGAAAATATTTTTCTGTGTGTATTCTCGAAGGGGGGAGCTTGGTGTGTATGTGTGTCCACCACGGATATTTCATTGCCTGTTTTTTCTCCCGGATCCTTTTCTGAGAAAGTGAAGTTCCCAAGTGTCGCCACCGGGTGGCGCAGTGACGCTTTGCCTCCGCTGCACTGCAAAATCGCCAGATTTGGAAACCCGGAACTTGTCAGAAAGGCTTGAAGGGGCATCAGTTTTTCTGGAAGTGGTCAGAAGAATAGGAGACTTAAGAGAAGGGGCAAGAAGACGAAGGAGGTGAGTCACAGCAGGAGGAGGTGAAATCAACCCCTCAAATAGCACATTGGCTTCTATACAATGTGAAAATGAGAAGTCATATAATAGCCATTTCTTTAACCCTTAGGGGAGGTCAGACGCTGCATGATAATGAAGCCAAGGAGGAAACTGAGTTACCAAGGATTCCCCAAATTTGTAAGGATGAGAAGACGTGGACCCAAACTACCTCAGTCTGAAAGCCATGTGAGTGCCATTGAAAGATAAAATGGTACCAAATTTAAAGATTTTGATTGACTTAATCTTGTGATTCTAGAATGGACTAACATATCATTCCATAAAATAGAAAGTGTTCCAATGAGCCAAGCAGGAGAGGCCCATCTTATAGAAAATAAAGTGTTGAAGAAAGCAGGAACAAAGATTGGAAAGCGGATTGGTCATTTCAGAGTTACTTTCCTTGTATGGTAGGGATGGGGGATGGGGGCGCAGGGGGCAAGACAATAGGAAAATCACTGATTGAATAACATCAGGTTACTTCTCAGGTCACCTTTCTGCATAAGGATTAAGAGGGGACTTATCATTATGCCAATTAAAACTGGCCAGTCGTTTGGCTGTCATTTATATAATTGTGACTTTTCAGAAGGTCTTATAGAATCAGCTCAGTTTCAGCTTGAAGTAGAATTGTAGTGTGAGTGACCCCGTCTTGATTTTTAGCCTGGTTTCTGTTGAGGCCCAGTGCAGGAGCTGAGTCCAGAGCAATGGCCTCCTGTACTTTTCCTTTAACAGTGCTTTACAAATCATCCTTCCTCCAGTGAAACAGGACAAATGAACCCTTCTCCTTTCAAGCCTATGGCATGAGGTTACCTTGAGCTATGGTTGACAAGCAAATGGCAGGGCAGGCCTCATGGCTCTAGATTGGTCTCTCCCCTGCTCCCTGCCCACCCTCCTGCTGCTCACCTTCACTCTGACCATGGCATCTGGCTCATCCCAACCATCATCTTCAAGTCACCTCTACCATCCTATCCCCCTCCTTCCAGTGCCTCAGTCTGCTAGCTTGTGGGCTCAGGCCCCTCCACTCCACTCCTGCTGCAGCTGGGATGTACTGAGTCTCCTGACCAGCTTCTAACTGCACAGCCACCTCCTGCCATCACTGACTTCCCTCCTGCTGAGAAAATTGCTCTTAGGAACACACAGTCATTCTTGTCAGACCCAGGTAAAATCAAGAGCTGGGAATTTATCCAGGGCTAGAGTGTGCTGTGTGGTCCAATGGAAAATGGTGGATATTGAATATATTGGCTGAACTGATGGAGCCTCAAATCCATAGGCTGATGTCTACTCATTTCACAAAACATAAGCATCCTGAGGTCAGGGCCGTGTTCTTGTTCTTCTTTATTGTCCAGTCCTGTCTTTGGTCACTTTCTTGAGAAGGGTCATCAGGGAATGAAGCTGAAGAATCTCAGTGCTTGGGAAGCAGAAGAGAAAGGGCTGGATGGAGAGAATGTATGGTTGGAGGTGTCTGCATGCATGGTCGGTTCTGGAGATGAATGACTCCAAGGTATGGCCCAGGACACAGGGCTGAGGTGGAGTTGAGGAATGGGGACCAACCCATCCAGGTTTGAAAGGACTTCCCTGGAATTACTGTGGAAAGTCCTGAATCCCAGGAATCACCAGTAGGGCTTGAGCTTGGTTTGGTACCTTAAGTAGAGGGCGTTGATAGGTGGTCCTCGGATGCCAGGATTGGTCATTCTCATGTGCATGTGTCATTTTTTTTGCCACACCATGTGTGTGACCCCTCGGTTGTGCTTTCTCATCTATAAAACAGGACTTTTCTAGCCCCAGACTTTAGGGAAAAATTGTGCTAAAAATGGCAAATATTTTAAGTGGGGACACCAAAATGTGACTATATCAGCATTTTCGAGTCTGGGAATGAAGTACATTTTACTATGAGCCTTTAAAAAATCTTAACAGTCAGGTGTGGTGATGCAAACCTGTACTCCCAGCTCCTCAGAAGGCTGAGGCCAGAGAATCACTTAAGCCCAGGAGTTCAAGGCCAACTGGGACAACATAGAAAGATCCCATCTCAAAAAGAAAAAAAAAAGTCATAATGTAATGTCGCCTAGCTCATTTTTTTCTTACTATTGGAAATTTGTGAGCTGATTCATTGTAGTAGCATCTATTTTCTTAGAACTTAAATAGAGTTAATTTGTAATATCATATGAAATAACTATACATAGATTTCATAATTTAATTTAATCAAACACAGAAACTATATTGGGAAATAGTCTTTGGTGAAACAGACACATCTAGTTTTAAAAACATTTTACAGTCCACATGCATTAGATAGTACAGACAAATCATAGCTGCATTACAATTCAAATTTTCCATGATTGCTGATCTAGCAATCAAATAAGCATCAACAAATTATTCCAGGGGAATTTTATTTCCAAAACAGTATTTGATAGTTCAGTTATTAAAAATGAAATACAGATGTTTTGGGGAAATTATAGAAACACATTTCAACTCCCAAACAACTCTGCTACAGAGTCAGTATAGACAAGGCATACTGAAACAAGAGACAGCAGAATTACACTCTACATTAGCATTGTGACTATGTCCAGCCACTGTAAATAAAAACATAGGGGTTGCCTGTACTTTAGTTTACTTATTTACAGAAACAAAAGAATTCCTTCCCAGAATATGTAGAGGAAGGTCACTAGAAATATAGTTACTTGTATAAACATCAGTGGAGAATCATTATATACAGTTGTTGTGTACATAAATACACTTACAGCTTATTTAACATGTTTATGCCAGAAACTTGAAGATCTCTTCCCCTCCTTAATGTCCCCCCTAAAATCTATACACAGATTGGTCCAATTCCTCTTATGCAGAGCTGGGGGTTGATCCAGTGCCTGGAGAATGTTATGCGTGCACCCTACCACTGAGCTATATCCCAAGCACTGTTGGATTTTTATTAATTTGTATTCAACATTAAATTGAATATATTTAGAAAACTTTTAAAGAAGACTTACATCTCTTCCATAAACATACATATTTCTGGTTAAACAAAAGAAATGGTGTCCCTTTTCTTCTAGATTTTGGCACTAGCTCAGTTCCTTGTTTTGTTGGGGACCAATGAGAGAGAACACAAGGCCTTGTTTAAGTGAAGGCTGTTTCGATTAAACCTTTCCCTCTGAGATAACTGTAATTTCTGAGACAGTTGTAGGTATTTAGAGATGCACATGAAGTTTTAAGAAATAATATCAATAATTCCTCTGAATCTTTTAACCCAGTTTCCCTTGATGGTAATATCTTGCTAAACTATAGTACAATTTCACAACCAGGATTTGGTCAAGATATGGAACATTTCCATCACCACAGGTTCTTTTGTGTTATCCTTTCACAGTTACAACCACCTCTCTAGTTCTCCACCTTCCTCCCTGGCAACCCCTAATCTAGTTTCCATTCCTATAATTTTGCACTTCCAATGTTACATAAATGGAATCACATAGTATATAAACTGTTAAGACTGGCTTTTCTCACTCAACATAGTTCTCTGGAGATTCATCCCCGTTGCTGCCTGAATTGGTAATTAAGCTCCTTTTTATTGTTGAATAATGTTCCACGCCATAGATGTATCACAATTTGTTTTACCAGCCACCAGATTAAATGACATCTGGTTGTTTCCATTTCTTTAATATTATGAATAATTAATGTGCAAGTTTTTTGATGAAAATAAGTTTTCACCTCTCTGGGATAAATGCCTAAGTGTACAATTGCTGGTTGGCACGGCCATTATACATCTAGTCAGGAAACAGCCACATACTTTCCCAGAGTGGTTATTCCATTTTACACTCCCAGCAGCAGTGGATGACAGAACCAGTTTCTTGGTAGGTATCCTTGCCAACATTTGGTGTTCTCCTTACTTTTTGGTTTAGCAATCTTGGTAGGTGTGTAGTGATATCTCATTGTGATTTTAGTTTGACTAAACCTAATGACTAATGAGACTGAATATCATTTCATGTGCTTACTTGCCATTTGTGAATCCTCTGCAGTGAAATGGTCCCTCATAACCATGTTCTAATTGGATGTTTGAAGTTGTTGAGCTTTGAGAGTTCTTTATATATTCTAGATCCTAGTCTTTTGTCAGATATGTGGTTTGCAAATATTTGCTCTCAGTATATGGCCTGTCTTCCATCCTCTTCACATGGTCTTTCGCAGAACAAATCTTTTAAATTTTGATAAGGTCTAATTTATCAATTTTTCCTCTTATGGATTGTGCTTTTGATGTCGGGTCAAAGAACCCTTTGCTTAGCCGTTGATTCAAAAGATTTTATATTTCTTTCTATAGTTTTATAGTTTTGCATTTTATGTCTACAGATATGATTTCTTTTGAGTCAATGTTTATAGACGGTATGAAATTTAGTCCAAGGTTCATTTTATTTTCTCATGGATTTTCTCTTGGTCCAGTATATTTATTGAAAAGATTATCTTCCTTGTGTTGAATTAATATTGTATCTTTATTAGTTAAGCATATTTTTGTTGGACTACTTCTTGATTCACTGTTCTGTTCTATTGACCTATGTGTGTAAGCCTCTACCAATAACATACCATCTTTTCTTAAAAAATATTTATTTTTTAGTTGTAGGTGGACAGAACATCTTTATTTTATTTTTATGTGGTGCTGAGGATCGAACCCAGTGCCTCACGCGTGCTAGGCGAGCACGCTACCACTGCATCATAACCCCAGCCCCCAATAACATACTATCTTAAGTACTATTGCTATATAATAAATTTTTTCATTGGAAAATTAGAGTGATTTCTTCTACTTTGTTCTCCTTTTTTAAAAAAAATTTTTTTAGTTGTACATGGACACAGTGTCTTTATTTTGTTTATTTATTTTTATGTGGTACTAAGGATCGAACCCAGTGCCTCACACGTGTGAGGCAAGCGCTCTGTCACTGAGCCACAACCTCAGCCCCTGCTTTGTTCTTCTTTTACAAGATTATTTCAGCTATCCCAGAGCCTGAAAACTTTTAGAAAAATTTGCATATGTCTATACAAACTATTCTGGGGTTTTGATAATAATTACATTAAATCAAGAGATCAGTTTGGGAGAATTGACATCTTTACTATTTTCAAATCCATGAATATGGTATCTCTCTTCATTTATTTAAGTCATTAATTTCTTTCATTAGCTTATAAAATTTCTTTAGCATTCAAAGTCTATACATTTTTTTTAAGTTTATACCCCAAGTATTTAATTTTCTTTGGAGTGGTGATAAGTGGTATTGTGTTTATAGTTTTGATTTCCACATGTTCGTGTGCTGATCTTGTACCTTGAGACCTTCACTCACCAGTTCCACATATTTTTTTAAATTGTTTAAAAAGTAGATTATTTGGAATTTTCTATGTAGACAATCATGTCATCTGTAAATGCTTTTCTTTCTTCCAATCCATATTCATTTTGTGTCATTTTCTTGCCTTATTTCTATGTCTAAAACTTATAATATAGTCATTTTGTTTTCTTTTCAGTGCTGGAAATTGAACCCAGGGCTTCACACATGCCAAGTAAGCACTATATCACTGAGCTACTCCCAGCTCCCCAAAACAGTCTTAAAATTTTTAATCAGTGTACATTTTTAGAGATTTTCTAAAACATTGCCTGAATGGGGCCCATCTGACTCAAACTTATGAATTTTCAAGATTATTCTTTTTTTTTTAAATATTTTGTATAGTTGTTGATAGACCTTTATTTTATTTATATGTGGTGCTGAGAATCAAACCCAGTGCCTCACATATGCTAGGTGAGCACTCTACCACTGAGCCACAACCCCAGCCCCTCAAGATTATTCTTATTGTTCAGATTTTGTTTCATGAAATTTGGATAAATACCTGACAGCCTTTACCAGTGGTTATAAATGGAACCCACTCTACAAAACTCTCTGAAACATCAGGGATCCTTAATGAGCCAAATGGAACTAAATATCAAAGCAAATCTAACGTAGATATGTTATCTGAAGACAGGACAGGGAGGAAGTGATGTTCTAAGAATTAAGGTTTGAGGTTAACTTATGGAGTGCTTTTGAGTAGGTGGCTTGTTCTTCCAGTTTTCTTCCCTTTCCCTAAAATTGGGGTAGCAATAACTTTAAACTCTGAAAATATGAAATGCCCTGGAAAAGGTATCTTATTTTTATGTACTGGAAATTACCATTGTTAGGAACTCTTTTGAGAATAGGCTGATGACAAAAAATAATTCTGTACATCTTACTGTGTTTTTAGTAACAGACACTTAAAATATATTTTTTGACAACTCAAATCTTCTTCATGTCTTATTTTGTTAAGCAAAAATGTAACCATTAATAACATTTTATTTAAGAATTTCCTATACATAATGATGTTTTTTATGTTATACAGCATACCTAACCCACCAAAGAGAGTTATAACCATTATAGAAAAATAGAAAACTTGGATTTTACTAGATTCTTTATAGATTTCAATTATAAGAGATCTTAGGTGTGTACACATTGGTCCATGCAGAATGTGTACTCAGATGCAACTTCTTAAAAACACCAGGAGCTCCTGCATAGAACTTGTAGAAAGTTTTAAATCTGTTGTACTCAAATTTCAGAGACCCTTTTTTTTTCCCCCTGAAAGCAGTGACAAATCATCTCCAGACAAATTAGTCATTGTCTTTTATAATCACTTTAAGGATTTTCCTGGTTCAATGACTACCTAAGCATTTCAGTAACTCTTTGTTCTTAAAATTGAAAGTATTGGAGGTACCACTCCATCCATTATGTGCAATGAGTTCAGGGGTCTGACCCTGGAATGTTGACTTGGCCATGTGGAGCCTCAGTTTCCTTGTCTGTAAGTGACAATGATGACATGCACCCATTGGTTATAGGACTTAAATGAGATGACCCTTTCAGCCTTTTCTTGGGCTTCCTTCACAGACTCACCTTCTCCTTTTTCCTCTCTACAAACCATGGCATGAGTTGTTTCTTATTTGGGATGCTACTTACTTCTCATGCATGCAAGAGGGGAACTCTCTATAAAACATGTGAGGAGCTGGGATCTAAGAAGCTTGAGGCCAAATATATCCCATTCTTTTTAGCGTTCCACCAACATCTGCTTATATAGAATAGGTCTGTGCTGCAAAGTCCACACATTCTTACATTGATGGTCATGTTATAGGGGAAAGAGCTCCATAAGTGACCAATACAATCTAGCAAATGGGACTCAATAATGCATTTGCAATCCAGGAGCATGATGAGTAATCCACAGGCAACTAGTCCTCCACCCTCACCCTGTACACAGTTTTGAGGCTGTATGGTGCATATTCAACTCCCTTATGGTTGCAATGAGCTTTGATCCAAGACACTGCGTTTGGCACAGAAAACAACAAAAACATTCTCACAATACAAAGCAATCATATTGTACACACAGGCATAATTTTTTCCTAATGAATGGACCAGCAAAGGTCTCAGTGTGCCATTTTGACAGCCAAGGGGTGAGTCTGGATTGAATGCAATATAAACAAAGACTATCTCCGTGAAGTACCTGTGTGAATGGGGGATCTTCAAATGACCACTTGAGTCTCAAGTCTAGCACAAGGCTCCCTCTTCATCCTCCGTCAGTCATTCTGCTATAGCGATGACAGGGCAGCCATGAAGCCTTCAACAAAGAGACAGCGTTCAGGAGCTGTCTGGTTACATCACATAAAAGGTTTTCATTTTAATGCAAACACCACCAAGGACTTTCTTCCATTCCATCAGGCCTTTCTGGGAACCGCTTTGAAATATTCCTCCTTTGAAATGTCAGATACACCTCCATACCATTTCTGAAGCCAAATATATTCTATCCTCATCTTCATGAAGAACCATTCATACTGACGGGGCCACTTCCTCATCCCTGGGTGCCTGCAGGAACAAAGAGAGATCTCTATAAAGATGTTCTTATCAAAGGGGTGCACCCTGTGCCAGGTTATGGACCTTCAGACTCCTAGCCTTATTTGGGCTGAGAGATGCTCAATCCAGCCAGAGGCAGAAGCTGAGGAGCTGGGTAGTAGGGCCTGGGACAGTTTTAGAAAGACAGGAAGCTTACAGTCCCTACACCAAGTGGCAAAAATCTCACATCTCAAGCCAGGCTCCTTGATTTGACCCCAGATCAACTGCTGGTGAACTGCAATGCCTTGTGGACTGTCAGTGCTCATAAGCCCCAGTTTCCTTACCTGTCATGTGGGTGAGGCTGATGGTGCTCAGGTCAGGAAGGCATGTGGGGAGCAAATAAGGAGGCACACATAAAACACCTGCAGAGCAGGTGTTCAGTGGATGTCAGTGATTATTAGTAGGAAACATTGAGAAAGGCTTCATGCATCTCTGTGTGAAATGTTAACAAAATGGGGAGCCCATGAAACACATCTGCTCATGGAAAGGTTTCCATTCCTGCAGCAAGCTAAGGACTGTTGATCAAGGCTGAGGACCAATCAGAGTGGACGGGAAACATCCCAGTCCACCTTCTCCTATTGACTGATTTGCCTTCTCCCCCGCGGATACCCCTGCACACATTATAATATCCTTGTGGGTAGGGGTTGTGGCTCACTGATCTTTTTAACTTCATAAGAATGTCCTTTATAACTAAAAATGTAATAAACATAATTCAAAGACCAAGTCCAAACAGGGAAAAGCATCTGTAACAAAGCCAGTGCTTAGAGTGGACATAGCACAATGCTTGTTGCATTGACTTGCAGGCTCAGTTATTTTCATTGCAAGATAGGACATTACCAAAAGGTGCATATTTATAGGAATTGTTCCTGGAACACTTCAGTGTGGAGTGTTTTCCAGAGGTGGTATCAGCCCACTGTGGGCCCCCTGTCTGACCTCCATGGCCTTTGCTGCCCCTGCTAGTGATCACTGTGGCTGGCATGAAGTTGGCCACGTTGCCACTGAAGGGTAGCTCAGATCAATTTCTGTCATTGCATCCAAAGCATCAAATGGCACAACCATGGAAGCTATGTTTTATTATTGTATATTTCTGGGCCAACCAATTTCAGAACTTCTACACACCTTGAAAACATGGCCTGCCTGGCAAATTCTACTTCTTCTGGAGATACTGAAATCATCCGGCCAGTGAGCGTTAACCGAACACATCGGGAATCTTCTGGGTCAACGATGTTTTTTCTGCAGGTAAAGAATATTTTTCACATATTAAAACAATGACAGAATATTGGTCTGAAACACTAGGAATTTTGTGAAAAATTTAAAGTGCTAGTCATATTCCTGATTATCTCATTCAGACTTTTATTATAATTAAAATACTTTGGCATGGGCAGTATGATAGGTGTGCTTTGGTAAGTTGAGGGTTAGAGTTGAGAGGCAATTAGAAGTCATCTGAAGTCAAGAATGCATATGCCAGGAGAAATGGGGATTTGTTATTAAAAGAAGGCATTTCAGTTGCTACTGTAATTTGTATCTGGAATGTTCCCCCAAAGGCCCATGTAATGAAGCCTTAGTCCCCAAATTGGCACTGTTGCGAGGTAGTGAAAACGTTAGGAGAGGAGACTTAATGAGAGGTCTTCTAGTCACTGGGAATGTGACCTTGAAGAGGATGGTGGGGCCTCAGTCCCCTCTCTTTCTTTTTTTCTTTTTTCTCTCTAGCCAAGAAGTGATCAGTTTTGCTATGCTACATGTTTCCCACCACAAACATGTGCTACTCTGCCACAGGACCAAAAGCAATTAGGCCAACTGACCATGGACTGAAACCTCTGAAAACTTGAGCCCAAATAAACCTTCTTTATAAGTTGATCATCTCAGGTATTTTGTTGCAGTAGCAGAAAGCTAACTAACACAATTACCTTAGAAGCATAAGTTCTAGAGATCTTCTGTACAACATTGTACCTAGAATTAACAATACAATATTGTCCCTTTTTAAAAAAGGGTTAAGTATTTGTGCTATAAAACCAAAAACAAAAAACAAAGGAACACAAGAAAATTTTGGGAGGTGCTAATGTGTCTATTTCTGTTATTTGCATATGTCTAAATTCATCAAATTGTACATTACAAATATGTGCAATTCTTTACATTAATTATACCTCAATAAAACCTTTTTAAAATGTACACACCATGCCTACTATCTTCAAGACCCACTAAGGAGTCCATTTCTGAAATAATGATGCCATCCTGCATCATTATGGGGGGATGCCACTCATTTAGAAGGTAATATGAATAGTACCCTCAAAGAGGTACAGCACATCTGCCTGGATCTAGCAGGACTATAGGGAAAAGACTTTCAAATTTTGCCTTCAGATGCTGCACTGGAGATTCCTTAATCAGTATAAGGCATATTAAAATATTAATATCTGTCATGTGACTGTATTTGTGACCATGTGCTAAGAAATGTTTCCAAGGTGGCTAAGTCTTGCTTGCATTGTGAGCAGCTGGCAGGGAGGGTGTGGGATGGGGACTTTATCCTCTCACCTACCTCTTGTGGGAGGTTACCTATTTCTGGAAGATGTACGGATAGGAGAATCTGATTCTCTAAATGTCATTCAGATAGTGGCATTATTTAAATTCCTGAGAAAAGCTCCTCCTGGCCACAGCTTAAGTCTCACGCATTTTGCAAACTCTCCCCATAAGTGTTTGAGAAGGTAGTCAAGGACAAGGCAATACAATGACAATGCTGGTCACTTACATTCTTATAGTCACCTTTGGTTTCTGTGGGGGACATTGCTTTCAGGAGCTTCCCATTCCACAGACACCAAAATCCAGAGATGCTCAAAGCATTCATATAAATGGCATAGTATTTGCACAGGACCTATACACATCCTCCTGAACACTTGAAATCATCTCTAGATTACTTATAATATCCAATACAATGTAAATGCTATGGACATAGTTGTTATGCCAAATTGTTTAGGGAATAATGACAAGGAAAAGAGCCTTCATGTTCAGAACAGACACAACTTTTTTAGTATATTTGATCCCAGGTTGGTTGAATCCATGGATGCAGAACCTGTGCATATGGGAGGTTGATTGTTGTGGGTTTTGTATTTCTAAGATGTTTCTGTGTGTATTCTGTTGTTTGTTGCCATAATAAGATTTGTTGACTTTTATACCAAGGATGAGATAGGTGTTTTTTGGTTTTTTTTTGGTACTAGAGATTGAACTCAGGGGCACTTGACCACTGAGCCACATCCCCAGCCCTATTTTGTGTTTTATGTAGAGACAGGGTCTCATTGAGTTGCTTAGTGCTTCACCATTGCTGAGGCTGTCTTTGAACTCGTGATTCTCCTGTCTCAGCCTCCCTAAATGCTGGGATTACAGGCTTTTGCCACCGTACCCGGCTGAGAGAGGTTTTATTATTAACCTCCTTTTAGAGACAAGGCAAATACAAGATCCGTAACTTGTCCAGGGCATGGAGCTTGTACAACCAGGCCCGTGTCTGAACTTGGTCTTCCCTCTGTACATGTCTGTGTCCTAATTTCCTCTTCTTATAAGGACAGCAGCCATATGGGACCATTCCAATGATGACATTTTAACTTAGTTACCACTTTTACGACTCTATCTCTAAATAATCACATTCCAAGGTCTTGGAAGGGCCTCAACATATGAATTTGGGATGGGGCAATTCATCCCATTACAGCAACATAGGTATTTTTATACAATTTGTGTGTGTGTGTGTGTGTGTATTTGACTATATTTTGGGAAGTTATGTGTGCAGTGATTGATGAAAATGTATTAATGGAAGCACTTACGTTCAAACCCTAGACATTTGTGAAGCTCAATGAAAAAAGCCTTAACTAAACACAAAACAAACAATAGATTTAATACCTTTCTTCTTTAGATTTTTCTTTTGATTTTTCTATTAAATTTTGAGATATTTTAAGCACATAGGAAAGTATGAAGAATAAAATAATAAAAGCTGATGTGCCTGTTCGGGCTCAGAACAAGCCTTCCAGTAGAAGGCTAACTCCTCCCTGACCCTCTCCTGCCCTCCTGCTGTGACCTGCCTAGCTGTTAATTCAGAAACCAATGAGGGTGATGGAGGATGAAGAAAAACACACAAACAGAGAGAAAGGTGGGACCTGGTGGGTATTGTCCTCTGATGGAGGAACAGTAACCCAGAGCTGGCTCCATACGTTTCTTATATAGGCTTTATCATCAAAAGGTTATTTGTGAGAAAGTTTCTGGAAAGCAGTCCGACTTGAAGTTTACAGCATGAGCGAGACATTATGGTTATCTTGCTATGTTCAGAATCTTCTATTCCTAGGAGACACTGTCTGCGACTCAAGGTTAAAGCTGACATCTCTCTGGACATTTGCCCAAAGAGACCAAGGGCCAGCGTGCTATAAATGTGAACCCTGTACTTTTGAACAGGGAAATGTTAACTCTATGCTCTTGTACAGGGAAATCCCAGTGCAAGCGCACCACAACTGCAAGGTAATCAGACACCTTGATTCACATCACCACTCCCACACCCTCCTGTTTCTCTCTCCTCATTCTCCCCCAAGTCAAGTCATGGAAACCAGAATTCCATATCCTCAAGGCAGGTCATAGAAACCAGGACCCCTTTTCCCCAACGCTGACCATGGAACCTAAAAAGAGTACTCAAAATTTCCCCTGCCTTTTTGTATAAGAGTGGCCCATAAAGCAATTCTGTAACCCATCTTGTCTGAGTAGGTCATGATATCCCACAGTTCAGAAGGGGTTCTGCCCTGTACCTTTCCTTTCCTGGGAAGAAGGAAAGCTGCCAGGGGAAAGTCTGAACAGACAGGTCCTGCTGGGTTCCCCACTCTATTTCCATTAACTATTAGCTATTAGCTCCATTTCCACTCAGTTATGTTTCTACCTGACTTTCCAGGCTTTGTCAGCCTAAGCATAAAAATGGGCAGTTCACCTCAGTCTGAAGTCTCCATGTCACATAAAACTATGATAAAATAAACTGGTTATGCTTTTCCTCTTCTTAACCTATTATCACAGAGGTGTGTGTCACCAGAACTCTTCATTATTTTTGCATTTGGTGATACTAGGGATTGAACCTAGGAGCTCTTCACTACTGAGCTATATATCTAACCTTTTACATTTTTAAATTTTGAGACAGAGTCTTGCTAAGTTGCTCAGGCTGCCCTCCAATGTGCGATCCTCCTGCCTTAGCCTCCCAAATAGCTGAGATTACAAGAGTACATCACTATACCCAGCACCATTACCCTTTATGATGGACAGAAAAGGGATCACCCCTTTCCTTCCCTACATACTGTAAACAAATAAATAATAAATGAGGTTAAAAGGAAGCAAAGGCACCCAAACCAGTGTTTTGCAGAGGCAGAGTGGGCTTGGGCTTTTACCAAGTCCAATTGTTTGATAACCAACACAAATAAGGGTGGTGGCGAATTTTGGAAGTCCATTGGAGCATCCATGTCAGGAGGCAAACCTAGTCACTCCAATATTCCTCAAACCTTGCAAGATATGGTTAGATTCTGAAGCCAGAATTAAATAGGCCGTCAGTATAGATAGGTAAATGGAGTCAGGTGGAATCAAGGCCTGGGAAATTGGAGAGGTATTGGAATGCTAATGCCTTCAGAGCCCTTCCTCCACCCTTGTCAGGATAACCTGCCCCTGCTCCCATCTGCTGCTAAGGTAACCTGTCCCAGAGATAATCCCTCACTACAGGGAGTTAATTATACCCCCTTCCTGCCCAAATCATTCCACCTGGGCCCTTCCCCCTATCCATCTGCTTTTCACCTTTTTGGCCATCCCACCGCGCTTTTTCTGGGCCTAGTCAGAGAGACAGGAAGGAGAGAGAGAAGGGGAAGAGAGCAGGAGAACAAAGGAAGCCTAGGACATATAAAAAGGCAAAATGTGTGTACTTCTTGGGATACCAGCAGACCAGCTATAGCCCCCTTCTCCCTCCCAGGAGAAGTCTTGTTAACCTTTTAAATAAACCCTGCTCTATACGCTTGCCTCTGTGTGCTTCTCTAATGTTCAAACTTCAACATGTGAAGAAGCAGAACTCGTCACTGGTAACTGGCAGTATCAATTCCATAAAATTGTTCACTTGGTGAATCCAGTTCCTGACATGATCTCTGCATGACAACCTTCCTCCTATCAGTAAATCTCAGACTCAGAGAGGACTTTGCTCTCTTCTTTTTGACCTTTCTGCAGCCATTTTGACTTATTATGTCAATATCCATCAGACAACTTTGTCAAATCTCAACATTTTATAACTTTTGCCCCAGATTCTTTTTTTTTAAATTTTTTACTTGTAGATGAACACAATGCCTTTATTTCATTCATTTATTTATATGTGGTGCTGACAATCGAACCCAGTGCCTCACACATGCTAGGCAAGTGCTCTACCACTGAGCCACAACCCCAATGCCCTAGATTCTTTTGTAAAAAAAATAAAGGGTGACATATACAATTGAAATTCTCCACAATTTGCCTGGATGCCCTTCTCTTTCTTCCTTCTTTATTACCTTAAATTCAGTGCTTTTTACACTCATGTATGTTTTTATAATTTGCATCCATGAGTAACATCTTGTTGCTTTGCATATTTAAGTCTTAACATACATATTCTGCTGCAACTTCCACGTTGGTTTACCAGCATTAAGTTGCTATTCCCTCTGTCTTACTCTTCATTTTATTTCTCAATTGGCAAACTCTAGCCTCGAGGCCAACTTGGCGGGTCACTGTTTTGTTCAGATTGAGAGACATTTTTAAAAGGTTGGGGAAAAAAATCAAAAGAAGAATAATACTTTATGACAAATGAAAGCTACAAGAAGTTCAACCTTTGGTGTGCTTAAATAAAGTTTTATTGAATCATAATCATACACATTTGTTTCCATATTGTCCATGGTCATGGTACAGCAGCAGAGTTGACCAGTTACCGCCAGTTACCAGTGACAAGTTCTGCTTCTTCACATGTTGAAGTTTGAATATTTTTGATAGAAACCATATGGCTTACAGCATTTAAAAAATCTGGCTGGGGAGCTGGGGTTGTAGCTTGGTGGTAGAGCACTTGCCTAGCATGCTTGAGGCACTGGGTTCGATTCTCAGCACCCCATATAAATAAATAAAAATAAAGGTCCATCAACAACTAAAAAATATTTTTAAAAAAATCTAGCTGAGCACGGTGGCACACGCCTGTAATCCCTCAGCTCAGAAGGCTGAGACAGGAGGATCTTGAGTTCAAAGCCAGCCTCAGCAACAGCAAGATGCTAAGCAACTCAGTGAGATCCTGTCTCTAAATGAAATACAAAATAAGGCTGGGAATGTGGTTCATTGGTCTAGTGCCCCTGAGTTCAATGCCCAGTACTCCTCTCCCCCCACCCAAAAAACCCCAAAAACCTTCTATTTGCTCCTTACAGGAAAATAAAACTTCTGTTTTAGATTGTGGTAATGAAAGAGAAGGCATTCATTGGGCCCCTACATTAGGATTAAATGCATGAATTCACATAAAGTAGTTAGAATAGTGCCTACTGTGTAGTAACCCTGAAAGGCAGCTGCTGCTGCTTTGTTGCTCAATTGTTATGTGGGGGCCTGAAAGGGTGGAGTGGCTGGAGGGTCTGGGATTGTGCAGTTCAAATTTGTGGCATAATCAATTATGAAATACTGAAGACTGCAGGAGTCATTTGTGTTCCTTCAAAATTCTAATGTTGAAGACTTAACTTCCCATGTGTCTATATTTGGAGGTAGGACCTTTAGTTAGATCTTATTTATATTTTTCTTTTTGTGGTGCTGATGAAACTGAAGTTTTCAGATGGAACAGGATTCACTGCTTCTGTTGGCAGGTGGGGTCTGCACAAGCTGCAGGCCTCTGCAGCCAGGAAGTGTTGCAGCTCTTAAGGGCAGGCTATGCCCTCCAGTGTTGCAGCAGACCCCAGCAGCTCATCTTCAATTTGTTCTTCTTTCTGGCTTCTTGTCTTGCGAATTCAAAGAATGAAATCTGCAGATCAGGATGAGTGAGTATAATGATAGATTTTATTAAAGAACAGGAAGAGAACTCTTGCAGTGCAAGAGGGGATCTGAGAGCAAGTCTTCTCCCAGCCAGAGTGTGCTAGTTTAATTGGTTCACTGTTATTGATCCAAACTTATGCTAATTAGGATTTGAGAAAGTACTAACTCTATTGGTCCAGATTTATGCTATTTGAGGTTTGGAAACACACTAACATTACTGGTCAATTCTTGAGTTTCAAGTTTGATTCAAGTGCGCCCTATTTCCATTTTCTGAAGGCAGGCCAGGAAGTGGGAGCTTGAGGTCGTTGGGTGGGGCTGCAGAGCTGCCTGGAGAGAGCTTCTGCAGCAGCCCTTGTGCCATGCCCAGACCTTGCTGCTGAAGGACGACAGGTCGGCTGCCTTGGCTCACCTGGACACTGCTGGCTCACGGTGCCCACATGGCAGGCTCCACGGGGCGGAGGCCTGTGCTTGCTGCCCATGCTCAGACCCACCCAGGCCGCCACTCAGCTGTTCACTGCTCCACTGCTATGCCACCATCTGGGCAGGGAGTACTAGGCCTGGCTTCCTGGCTTGGCAGCAGGGAAGCCATGTCACTGAGATCGAACACAGCGACTCATTTGCAAGGGGCAGATGCTCTCCTACTGAGCTACAACCCTAGTCCTGAGATAAGGACTTTAAACCAGTTATTAAGGTTAAGTGACATCATAATGGTGAGGCCATGATTCCTTAGGACTAGTGTTCTTACAGGAAGAAGAAGAGACATCAAAGATACGTGAGTACAGAGGAGAATCACAGGAGGACAGAGTGAGAAGACAGTCATCTTCAGGCCAAGGCAGGGGAACTCGGGAGAAAGCAAGCCAGCTGGCAACTTATCCTGGGCATCTAGCCTCTACAAGTGTGAGAAAATAAATTTGTGTATTTTTGAACTACCTAGTCTGTGATATTTTGTTATCGTATAATGATGAATATCAAAGGTTTCCCCCTCTGCCTCTCTTGCTAAGAGTGTTACAGAAGTAGGTTGATATGGTTGTGGAAAGGATTAAATTAGGAGGATCATAGAAAATGTGTAATGTGGGCAGAGGTTGATCTATAAAATTTGAAATTATATATTTTATATAGCTTCTAGAAATGTACTTTTTACCATCCTAATGACATGATGATACCTAGCAGCGAAATGGTAAAGGCTGGGCCCCCTTTAAAGTAGATGATGACAGGTTCTGGGTAGGATGTGCAAATCAGTTCAAATCTCCATACTAACTCACTATTCATCTGTCTCACTTTAATAGGAAATGGGAATTGAAAACAGTGTAGCTTGAGGGAAGAGGCACATAGCTCTATGCTAACATCCCTCCTTCCCCTGATGAATGTTTCCCTAAGACTAATTGCAGATAAGGGAAGAGTGCTCCGCCAGGCTGGAGACACTCGGTCCGCAGCTCGCAAGACCCTGACCCCTGAGCCCAAATTCCTGGGCACTAAAACTGACCACTTCATTGATTTATGGAACTAGCCCCAAATTCCTAAGTGCCCGAGAGAACCAGCACGTCTCCACTATGCCACCCCCCAACATAAGCCTATAAAAACCCAGTCCCTTTCTTTGTTCAGTGGCTCATTTTCCACCAGGAGAATGGGTCCACCACCACCACCTTCGCAGATGAATCCTGTTCCTGAATAAAAGCCTGAAATGACTTGCATGGTTTGCTGCCACCCTTTGATCTTTTTGTCCTTACACACTTCATAATTTGATCATTGATTGATCAAATGATACAAATGTCAGTTTTTTTTTCCATTTTTAAACCAAGTATGATTATTTAGCATGTACTTATCTTCTATATTGAAGCACCTTACACTTTGGATACAATCAATATACATGGATGTAGCGATAAACCAATAAATACTAGCAATAAAGGCATAATTCAGTAGGCCTGGGCTGTTCAAACACTGCAGATTCTAAAGAAAAGGCCCATCTTCAGGAGGACTGGCCCTTGACCATCTCCTGAGAAATAACCTTTGAGCCCTTGAAATATCCTTCCTGATATGAGCACTTTTTGTATGCCTGAGGCCCTGGGTTACACTGTGTCTGTTTGACCTTTGGGAGTTGGAAAACTAAGTGGGGCGATCAGTCATGTGGGTGCTATAGCACCCACAGGACTGAACTACAGAAAAATCCCTGGACACTAGGCCCACATGAGCTTCTGTGGTTGGTACTACTTTGCACATATTGTCATACACTGTCACTGGGAGAATTAAGTATGTCCTCACGCAGTTCCACAGGGAGGAGACACCTGGAGGCATATGTCTGTTTTTTCTGGGACTCTGCCCTATGCCCTGTGAGTTTCTGAGTCCTGTGAGCCTTCCTAGCAAATCACTGAGCCTGAGGGTGATGTTGGGGATCCCAGCACACCTGACCAAGCAGACTCTGACAGCTCCTCTTTGCATATATGGCATATATCGTAACATAGCTGTCTTGAGGCATAAATCACTAAAACTCACTCTCATCCATTAGGTTACATTAAAAATCTTGAGAAAGCTGCATCTGTCAAACAAAGCACATGTTTTGCTTATGCTTAAGAAACATGTCTTTGCCTGCCTGAAATTCTCTCTTTTATTATTCATGCTGTTGAGTTGTCTGAAGAGAGAGAAAAAGTGGAAATGCCCACATATTCAGGTAAATTGCTTCATATGGGAACACTGTGTTCCATTTGGAAGTGTTATAATCAGTGTTTTTGACACTGCAAAAATGTAATTGCTGAGTTGGGAATTTTCTTGTGGGTTAAGAATGACAGAATGTAATTACAATAATAACTATAAAAAACAAAATCTACATTGTGCTTTGTAAAACAAAACTGAGATGCATAGAAGAAAATAAGTAAAATAGTAAACAGGAACTAAATATACATATAGTGGAATTATTAAAATTTGTCCAGACAAGACTGTCCTCAGTTTTGCCCAACTTATTTGTTCACTATTAAAGCTGATTTTTTCAACAAAATTGCTCAGCAGTAAAAGCGATGAAATTAGCACCCTTAAGTAAGTCATTATGGAATAATAATACATTACATTTAAATAAGGAGTATTTATGCTTCTCGACTGCCAGTGGTTACATGGAATAAAAAGGAACTTATACATTTAAATAAGTAAATGGAGAACTTTCCATTTACACAGTAAGGAACCCAACTAAACTTTGTATCACTTTCTTCTCACTGGTGGTAAGCAAGCTAATGGCCCCTCAAAGATGTCCACATCCCCGTCTCTGGAACATGTGAATATAAGGGAATTAATGCAGGTAATCAGTTGACTTTGGATAGGGAGGTTTTCCTGGATCACCTGGCTGGATCAATGCAATCACCAAGCCTTAAAAGTAGAAGAGGGAGGTAAATAAGAACGTGGAAGGGACATGATGTGAGAAAGATCCAACAGGCCATTCCTGGCTTTAAATATGAAAGGGGACATGAGCATGAGATGCAGGCAGCCTCTTGGAGATGGAAAAGTCAAGAAAATAGACTCTGCTCAGAGCTTTCAGAAAGGAAGACAGCCTGCCACATGTAGGCTTTAGTCCTTGGCTTCTAACCTCTACAATTACAGTGGGATAGATTTGTGTCATTTTAAACCACTAAACTGTGGTAATTTGTTACAGCTGCCACAGGGAACTAATCTTAAGGAAACTAGATTGCAAACTGCTCTCAGTCACCTGTGTTCAACACCCTTGAGGTTACTGACAGCGGCTACTCCTGAAATGGCCAGCAAAGGCAATGCCAACCAGGAAAGAGGACGCTGTGTGCCCTGGGACCCTGCTTAATGGCTGTCAGTTATGGGCCATTTTTATAAACATAAACTAAAGGAAGCATTGCCCCTCCTCTTGGTAACACATCTCAAATATTGGTTAGTGATCCACTTCACTGTCTCACACAGCTTTGGGAATTCTATTCCACACCCAGGTCCTGAGCACCAGAATTGTCTAAGTCAACTAGACTATGTCAAACCCAGCCATAGTGATGGATTTGTGGATTGGCACAAGAGTATATTTGCTGAGGACTTCTGGGATAAAAACTCCCTTACTCTTCTTTGGGCTCTTTCTGGTGAGCTGCTCACTTCTGCTGGACATAAACAGGGGAGCATGTATACCCAGGAGTTGCTGGCTGCCATATTGGACTGACAAGTGGTGCCACACTTAAGATGAAGTAGATATTGCAGAAGGCAGAGAAAAGGGGGGGGGAAGTCTCGTGGGCTGCTATTGAAGAGTCCCTAAGAAAAGCCACCCTCTGGACCTTTCAATTGTGTATACTAATAAATTTGTTAATTCTTGAAGCCCATTTGAGTTTATTGCTGATTCTTTCAACTGAAAAGTTTCTTACTAATTGGAAAGGTTCAAGTTTCTGGAACATGTTTGTGTCCATTCTTAGAATGGATGGTATGATCAAGACATGTCCACCTAATGTTAAGTGGCATTAGTAGTGATCCATGACCTATATAAAGGCAGTGAAGTTTTTATTGAACTATATCAAGCACACTCGTGTACACATTTCCATCCACATCCTATTACATGAAGCAAAGATAGTCAGTAATTACAAAATATTCACAAAATTATACCTTTCCCTGAGATAGGACTACATAGGCCATCTATTTGGAAGTAGTTCCTCATGGGTCTCGTGTTTCTAAATGCCCTAAGAGCAGAGGTATTAGCTAGCTGCTTTTGTTCAGATTATCTTTTTATAAAGACTTTTGTAGAGCAAACTAGTGTCTCCCCCTGAGGCAAAGAGCAGGCTCCATTATATAAGATTTTGCTTTTCTAGGCTCGGGGTTCCTCTCCAGTAACACAACCCACTGTGTGCAGATGTCAGCTTGCTCTCTTCATGTCACCTTGCTAGAATTGGGACTCAGAGAAGCAGTGCCATAAAATGAAGACACTCTGGCTACTGTGGTGGCTACTGTGATTGCTGTATTAAAGTTCTTTGTCTCCAACCCAGAAGTCTTTTGTCTTCTGCTGGAATCCATGAACTGGGGCAGGCTAGCTTGTTTGCAAAATAAACAAGCTAGTAAATAAAATATTAAAATATTATTTTAATATTTTAAATATATTAAAATAATATTAAAAAATATTAAAATATTTGGCTGGGTTTGAAAAAATATGGCTGGGTTTGACATAGTAAAATATTAGACCCCTCACAATTCTTGACACCAGGTAAAAAATCACACTCTTCACTTTTGGTTGGAACTGAATCACTTTGGAACCAATAAGCTAAAAACTTCAATATTTTTAGCTGATCAGAAGCCCAGATTTGCAAATACAGATGCCCCTCAGTATCCACATAGAATTGGTTCCATGAACCCCCACCTCCATGGATACCAAATCTAATGACACTCAAGTCCTGTATATAAAATGGCATTGTATTTGTGTACAAGTAATGTACATCTTTCCATGTACCTTAAATTATCTCTAGATTATTTGTAATACCCAATACAATGTAAATGCTATGTAAATAGTTGTTATACTGTATTGTTTGAGGAATAATGAGAAGAAAAAAGGCTGTACATGTTCAATATAAATGCAATATTTTTCAAATATTTTCCATCCAACTAAATCCACTGCTGCAAGTGTAGAGAGTTGACCAAATCTGTTTATCTTTGATGAACAAAGATCAATTATTTAGGGCTGGGGAATGTAGCTCAGTGGTAGACACTTGCCTCGCGTGTTCAATGCTATCCTTTTTTCCCTCCCTCTGCTTTCTCTCCATCCTTCATTCCTTTCTTCCTTTCTTCCCTTTCTGTTATGTATGAACCCAGGGCCTTATACATGCTAAGCATACACTCCACCACTGAACTGCACCTCCAGCCCCTAGAAATGCTGTTTTTAGACAGAGATGTTTCCTATGATTGGGTTTATGTGGTAGGGTAATGAAAGAACCCTTGTAGGTATGAAGTTTGGAAACCACTGGTGTCCTTGTTCTTGTTGGCTTAGTCCAGGGCTTTTAAGAGTCCATCCTCTCCCAGCAGATGTAAGCAGCATTGACACAAAAGGTCTCCAGGAGCTTCTCCCAGGTCTCCCCATATTCTTTGTCCCCTGTCTAGCATTCTACACAAGCCCCTGGTCTGATACACCATCTGCTATTTTCTGACCTCTGACTCAAATGCCATTCCTTGGTGCCTGATGGAGCAAGAAAAAAAAATCACTATTAACTAAATAATAACTTATTTTTGAATCTGTGCATTTGTGTGTTTTTAGGGGAGAGATGGTGGTAGCAGAAAGTACCAAATTTGCCTGGGAAGAGTTCTCTTGTTTAGGAAATCACCTTGATAAGTCTGATTATCAATGTGAGACCCTCTCCACAGTGTACCCCAGGCCAGTGTTTGGAAGCTGCTCTGAATTGAATGTTTGTGTCCCCCTTCCCTGAACTCCCTATGTTGAAATCCTGACACCTAAAGTGATGGTATCAAGAGATGGAACCTGAAGAAGGGACTAGTTCATGGAAGTAAAGCTTTCAGAGAGCTATCTGAAAAGCCACATGAGGACACAATGAAAAACAGCCATGGGACTGTGAGAAGTTAATGTTCCTTGTTGAAGCCCTTCAGCTTGGCAATTTGTTACAGCAGCCCCAAACAACTAAGTCAGAGAGAGAAAAGGAATTGAGTGTGTACAATACTGTAAATAGTAGGCACATTCCCCAATGTTAGTAAATTTTTAGATTCTTTACTGGTAGGAGATACAGAAAGAATTTGCTGAGACTCAGAGAAGAAAAGATAGACACAGAGAGGAGGCCTGAGTCTGGCAGGGATGGACCCACCACGTGGCAGAAGGCAAGATGGCCTGTGATGTGGTTTGCTATACCTGGAGTTGCCAGATTTAGCAAATAAAAACACAGGATACTCAGTTGACAGCTGAATATAAATTTTAGATAAGCAATGTTTTTTTTACATAGTAGATGGGACATACTGATATTAAAATATGTTGAATTTGAAATTCACATTTAATGGGCACCTTGGATTCTTCAGACAACCCTCCACTATTTTCCAGTAACAGCCAGCTACTGCATCTAATATCCCTGTGTGGTGGGGGACAGCTGCTTCCAGAGGTACTAAGAAGACCTCTGGTGGTGACTGGAAAAAGAGAGAAAGGAGCAGGAGTGCCTGTCACTGCCTGTATCCTTAGCACCAGTTGTAACCCTGGGGATGTCTGGGCAGCTTCCTGCCTCCCACTGTTGGAGAAAGCTTAGTGATTTCAGTTTTGTGTTGTTGGCATGGGGGATTTGTAGAGCTGAAGAACTTGAGCTGTGTGGATTCCGTCTCTCCTTCAGGTCAGTGGACATTCTTTAGGGGCTTTTCTCTCTTTTTACCTAAACTTGAGGCCAAACACCCATGCTCTTCTTGGATGAGCAGCTTGTAACCCAAAGGCATTTAGATCTCAAGTGTAGGACCAGAAAAGTCTCATCTGCTCCTTCATAGGTGGCCACCTAGAGAGGCCAGAGGATGTCTGACCTGCTCAAAGACCCCTGGTCAAGAGTGGCAGAAGCTGTCCTGGAACGTGATCCCTGCCTGTGTTTGCTATATTGCACAGGTCTGACACTCATCCAGAGCTCTGCAAGTGGCCTCTGCTGGGCTACATACTTGCACACAGCCAGGAACTTCTTTTGGCCCTTTTAATTTTTCCTATAGAAGATTCTAATGATTCGTGATAATTTAGTCTAGGGGAGTCAGGGAACCAAAATAGTAAAAGGTTCTGTTCTGTGTGCAGGGTAAGGTTTCATGCTCCAGATGTGAGCCTCATTAGACTGGGGTTCCAGAATGCTGTTAAACAGGGAGAATTATCAGCCATGCCCCCCCTTCTGTGCAAAACAGGGGATTCCTGCAAAGTTCAAAAGGACACAATGAGACAGTGAGTTTGTACACAAATGGTCTCCAATCAAAAGAGAAGATTGTCTTCCAGATATGTAACCTCCTTTAAAATAAGTAATCCTCCTTTTGCTGTAATAATTTCTTTAATACATTTTTATGAGCTACTATTTTGTAAGAGCTTCCAAAGGGATACATTGTTCTAATAAATATACATACAACCTTCCCAAGCACTTTCCATTAATGGTTAGTATATTTAAAGATCTATTTATCTTTATGTGTTTGTTAAGAGAAATGTTGGAAATTTTTAATAAAAATGTTAGAGGAAAGAATATTATGTTCTTTGATAATTTAGGAAGCTATACCAATATGCATAGGCATACTGAGAAAATGGTATTAAAATATTTGCTCAACTTTACTTAGGTTCTTTAAAATACAGAAAAAGAATGCTTTATTCAATTCCCAAGGGACAGGGATTTCAAAAGATTCCAACTGCCTAGTCCAGCAAATGATAAAAATATTATCATCATACATTGATTCCCAGCTAGAAGAGATTTCTTCTGCATAAAAGGCAACTGGAGGGGCTGGGATTGTGGCTCAGTGGTAGAGTGCTTGCCTCGCATGTGGGAGGCACTGGGTTTGATCCTCAGCACCGCATATAAATAAATGAATAAATAAAGGTCAATCAACAACTCAAAAAAAATTTTAAAAAAAAAGGCAACTGGAGATCTGTGGAAAATCTTTGGTTGTTACTGTGACTGTGTTGGAGGCTCTACTTGCAGTTAGTGGGCAGGGGCCAGGGATTCTAAATGCCCTGCAATGCAGAGGCTGATCTTATGTGATGAACTGTCCCACCCCAAATGCCAATAAGACATGCCACCACAATTGCTAAACTGTGGAAGCAAACTAGATGCCTCTCAATAGATGAATGGATGAAGAAACTGTGGTATATATACACAATGGAATATCATTCATCAGGAAAAGAGAATAAAATTATGGCATTTGCAGGTAAATGGATAGAGTTGGAGAATATTATGCTAAGCGAAGTAAACCAATCCCAAAAAACAAAAGGCTGAATGTTCTCTTTAATAAGTGGATGCTGATCCATAAAGGGGGCAGGGTACCAGAAGAATGGAGGAACTTTGATTAGGCAACAGGGAGAGAGGGGAGAGGAGAGGGTATGGGGGCAGGAAAGATGGTGGATTGAGATGGACATCATTGCCCTAGGCACATGTATGACTGCACATATGGTGCAACATGACATCATGTACAACCAGAGAAATGAAAAGATGTGCTGCATTTGTGTAAAATTAATCAATATGCATTCTGCTATCATATATACCTAATTAGAATAAATAAATTAATTAATTTTTAAAAAAAGACATGCCACTAAGGTTTGTTTCTCTGTCTCCTTGTCGCTCCGTCTCTGTCTCTGTCTCTGTCTCTGTGTCTCTCTCTCTGATGTATCCAGTCAGATAGTAAATGAAGATCAGGGTTTCTTAACCTGGGCACTATTGATACCTGGGGCTACATAACTCTTTTGAACTATGTGGGAGTACTATGTTGTGCACTGTAGAATATTTAGCACTTTTCCTGGGTACACCCACTGGATGCTGGAAGCACCCTTTACCAGCTACCCAAGTTGTACAGCCAAAACTGTTCTAAGTCCTCTGGCCTCCTGTTTGCAACTCACTAGTATAGATGGAGATAAAATAAAGACTTAGTGGAAGAAGAGGAATGAGTTGCTTCATGTGGTTTCATATTTCATCAAAGAAGTATGAGTATGATTTATCACTCAGAGAACGGAAGGGGAATAATTAGGTCTGGTCTAAAAGGTAAAAAAAAAGGAAGTAGGGTTTTTTAGCAGTGTAGAGAACACATGGGAAGATTCTGTTTATGAATCGAAATATCAAATGTGTGGTTTGCCCTGGCAATGGTGAGCTGCCTGGGTGCAGGAACAGAGGATGTGGAAACTCGATTTAATGGAGTTGGATGTGGCCAGGGAGGAACTTCAAAGGTGAGAGAGGCAGAGGGAATATGGGGGACGGGGGGGATTATAAAGGTAGACCATGGCGTCTAACCTGGGCAAAGAGAAAGGAGAGTCAGGAGGTGCCGACAGGCAATGAACCTGTGATAGGTGCAAAGCAATGGCAAGCTTCATGTAGTCCCAGAATGTTGCTAAAGGATTGCTTAAACAGGAAAGATTCAGGGTAGGATGCTCGGAATGCAGACTCTGGATTTGGTGCATTTGCTAGCAAATCTGGGGTGTCGTCCTGGGAGTGGGTGGTGAGAACTTGGCTGGAGAAGTTGGTGTACAGGATGAGCCATCTACACCATGCTGAATCAGGGTGGCAGCAGAGAAGAAAATGGTGAGGTCTCTGTAACTTCCACTCTCCAGTTTTGCTCGTGCCCTCCAGGGTAACTCCAGAATAAATATTATTTCCTCTGTGCTAACCTTTTGGACATCTGTAGAAAGCACATATGCTGTTCCTGGGACTGCTCTTACCCAGGCTAGTTGGCAATATCCCTGTTAAACCATGGTATACAGAATTGACCTCCACAATCTAGCAGAATGTGTTCAAAGTGGAGGCGGCATATCATATCCACGCCCCCTGTTCCATCCTTCTGGGGAAACAGTTAAAGAACAAGTCCATTTTTATTTAAGTTCATTTTTAATGCAATTATGACTTTATTGCTTGGCATACCCATTTAATTCCTCATTCTTTCTTGGTATTTTTCCCTAATTTTGTCCTCTCTTCTTGGCACCATTTTCCTGGTTATGACTTTGGATTTTGTCTTAATCTGTGGATTGTTACCAATAACACAACACCACAGACTATGCTAAGTTATAAAGAAAAGAGTTTATTTTGGCTCACGGCTGTGGTTCCAGGTTGAGGGGACATCTCTGATGATGAGAAGCTTTCTGGCAGTCCCTGAGTACCACATAAGAGGGTGTGCAAGAGAGATCTAGTCAACCTGGTTTGTAAAGCAGACCCGTTCTTAAGATAACCCATTGATCAATTTACCCATTTATCACCTGAATGATTTAATTCATTTTCAAGGGCAGAGCCCTAATTACCTCTTAAAGAGCCTACCTGGTCCTATCTCTTAATATCTTATAATGGGGATCAAATTTCATCATGAGTTTCAGAGGGGACAAACCATACTCAAGGTATAGCAGCTTCTCTTGACAATTTTTCTGTCTCCCAAACAGAATTCACTATATCAGGCTTCAAATCAGCTCAAACCCAGAATCCTTCCCCCATCTCCCTGGCACCTAGTACTTTTCAGGGGATTATAAATAGTCAAGGAAACAGAAACACTCTATTTAAAGTTCAGAATAAACTCTACCCTTTAAGTAAACCCTTTTGGACATTCAACCATTGTTCATCCATCCAGTTTCAGATTTTTTGTGAAATCAGTTGTAAGAGAAATAAACAAATATAAATCTACCTACATTGTTATCCCCAGTTCATATTAGCCCATCTTGTCGGTAAGAATGTGACCATGCAGGTTCCTGTCAAAAGCCTCAGGGAAGTTGCTGTCATTCTGATCTTGAATGTCCCCTAAAGGGCCTTGTGTTCAAGGCTTGGTCCAGGGTGACAGTATTGGGAGGGTATTGAAACGTTTGAGTAGTGGGCCAAGTGGGAGGTCCTTAGGTCATGGGGGGTGTGCCTTTGGTGGGACTGAGGGACTCATGCCCCTTCCTCAATCTCTCTTTCACTTCTTGGTAATGAAGTGAGTGGTTTTCCTTCCCCCTCCACTGCCGTGCTGCTGCCTTGCCAGAGGCCCCAAGTAACAGGCCCAACTGATCATGGACTGGTATCTACAGAACTGTGAGCTGAAATAAACTTTCTCTCTTTAAATATTAATTATCTCAAATAGTTTGTTTTAGCGACAAAAAAAAATTGACTGAGTGGCTTGTAAACAATGGATACTTACTTTTCACAGATCTGGAGGCTGGGAAGTTCACTGTCAAGGCACACACAGTCTCTCATGGGGACTGCCTCCTGTTTCATAGATGGCAGCTTCTTGCTGTGTCCTCGAATGGTGGAAGAGGCAAACGGTCTCTTTCCAGCCTCTTTTATAAGGATACTAATACACTGTGATGTCCTTATAAAACAAGCAGGATCCATGTCATAGCAGCTGGTGAATAAGTCACTAATTATGTCGTAAGCCTTCTGGCGTCTGCCTTGCTGGAGTACAAGCCCTATGAGGCCAGAGACTCTGTCCCTCTGGCTCTCTACAATCCTAGCAACTATCACAGAGATTTGAACATGGAGTAGGGATGAATATTTATTGGATAGACTATTTGAAGTGGGCCTTAAGGAATGGTGCATTTGTTTTTGGTTGTTTTTGTAACAAGTTACACAAACATTGTGGCATAGAACAACACGAATTGATTCTTTTATAGGTGTGGAGGTCAGAAGTCCAAAGTGAGCCTCACCAAGCTAATATTATCAAGGGATTATAAATAGTCAGGAAAACAGAAACACCCTACCTAAAGTTCAGAAGAAGCTCTCTACCCTTTAAGTAAACCCACATCCGGACTGAATAAATATTTCCATGGGTATCTTAATCTTTTCCCTTCCCTCAGAGGTGGATATTGTCTGCTTCCATCTTTCTCCCAGGCTGCTTCCTTCTGGAAGCTTCAGAGGAAAATTCACTCCGTGCTTTTTCCGCTGCTAGAGGCCACCTGCATTCCTAGGCTCAGGGCCCCTCTGTTACTACACTATCCTCTTGACTCTGTCATCCCAAATGCTACTCCTCACTTAAATTTTATCTTTCTTTCTCTCTAAGGATCCTTCTGATTATGTTTGGCCTACTAGATTATCCAAGATAACCTTTCCCCTCACAATCTCTAAATTAATCACACCTGTCACAGAGTACCATAGTCAATGCATTCTGGAGATCAGGACATGAACATCTTTGGGGGAGCTGTTAATTCAGCCTACCACAGATGGATGAGAGTTTAAATGTCCGTGCAGATGGAGATAAAAACATGATAATTTATTCAAATGTATGCTATGGCTCTCTTTGGTATTTTGGGGTGTCCTGATTGGACTTATTTATAATCTAAATGTTTTAAAATATAGAAGTTAAATACTGGCTAAAATGTGATATTCAATTGATGAAGGCAAACTTTAATATATTGGAAACATATCCAAGTGAAAGAAATATGAAAACTCGAGAGAAAAGGGTTATAAATGGAAGCATCTTACAAGACTTGCCCCTCAAAGTGGAGTTAGCCCAGGAAATGACTCTAGTATCCCCATCCTGTTCTACTCTGAGGCTAGGCCAGTGTCTGTTGAATCTTAAGATCTGACTCAAGAATGAAATGAGTAAAAAAAACTTAATGGAGCCCTCTTTCCTTTAGATACATATGTCCAAGGCTGGTGAACAATACAGAATTCATGGATAAGAAAAACATTGAACTGAGGCACAGAAAAGGCCTGAAAATGGGCAAATGTTCAGAACTGCAAAAATCAGAGGCTGGGTGGGACTGTGGATTTCACAAATAACTTACACAGAGATACTGGAACAGACTGTTGAAAAGACGACCTGTGTGCCCTGAGAGGAAGAAGGGACTATGAATAGGCAATTTTGGTTGGGAAGGATGTCATATCAAAAGGGCATCCCAGTCAGGTATGGTGGCACACCCCTGCGATCCCAGCTTCTAAGGCAGCTAAGGCAGGAGAATCGAAAGTTGGAGGCCAGCTTGGTCAACTTAGTAAGACTTTATATCAAAACAAAAAAAATTTTAAGAGGCAGGGTTGGGGTTTATAGCTCAGTGGTAGAGCATCTCCCTAGCATGTGCCAGGCCCTGAGTTCAATCCCTTGCCCTGCAAAAACAGCAGGGGTAGGGGAAAGCCTTTACTTTGATACCTTTACTTTGATAGCTTTCCTATCAGGATCAATCAGGAAACCTATGTAGACTTCTATATTAGTCATTTTTTTGTTGCTAAAGCAAACTATCTGAAATCATTAATTTGTAGGAGAAAAAGGTTATTTTGGCTCAGAGTTTTTGTACATTTCAGTCCAAGATCAGTTGAGCCTATTACTTTGGGCCTATGGCAAAGCAGCAGGGCAGGGGTGGATGGTGAAGAAAAACCACTCACTTCATTACTAGGAAGTGAAAGAGGGAAGGAGGAAGGGCCATCTGTGTGGGCTAGGACACAGCCAGAAGGCCACTGAGGCCAGGACAAAGACAAGCGGGAGGGTGGCGTCACAGTGGTTGAACCTGCGCAGGGCAGGCCATTTAGGCTCCGGAGAACACATTAGCATTTTAAATTGCATCCTAAATGGGAAAGCACTGAAGAATTTTAGCCAGGACAGTAGAATAAGGAGATGAGCATTTTGAAACTATCCCTCTGGTTTAGGATGAAGAATGGGCTGGGTAAGGGGGTCGGTGGAGATCCAGGTAGGTCAGCTGGGAGCGTTTAAAAAGGACAGTGAGCAACAGTGGGGGCTTGAGCCAGGGACTGGAGCCAAGCAGGAGCCAAGCTGAGATGTGACAGGAAGACCAGGTGACTTTGTGGCTGTTGTGGGCTTGGAGAGGGAGGAGGAGCACCTGATGGGTCTGCTTTGAATGGCCACGAGGAGGGAGCCCAGACAGAGGAGCCCTCTGGAGGATGAGGAGGAGGCTGAGTTTGAGGTGTCCTCAAGATGTCCAGGAAGCAGTGGGTCTTGGCTGGGAATATAAGTTTGGGAGTCATTGGCACATATGGATGATGTTTAGGGGTGAACAGGATAAGACAGGAGGAGAACGAGAAGGCTCTGGCTGGGTTCATGAGAGCTTCTGTCCACCATCTCCAGATCAATGTCCCATAGAGGATTTAACACATCCAGATTGAATAAGTATTTCCATGTGTGTCTTAATATTTTTCCTTCCCCCAAAGGTGGATACTGTCTGCTTTCATCTTTATGGTGACAGTGCTTAGTACATAGCCCAACAGATGCTTGGTGGATATCTGTTGAAGTGACAAATTTGTTGGAATAGGCTGCCTCTATGCATCTGTATGCACATATTTAAAGCAAGTCGTGTCTTGCCTTAAATCGCAGTGCGAGTCATAGGATAGAAGTTGTATTCAAACAACTTAAACCAACTTAAAATAAACTTCTGTGTTTTTGCAGGTTCTACAGTTTCTGAATCAGTTCTTTCCGAAATGTGGTCGGGGATTCTAACTGCTTCCAGTACGTGGCTATACAAAGAGGCAGGTGTAGGGGGTGGGAGGTAACAAATGGGCCAAGGAGCCAGGTTTTCTGGGATTGAATCCAAGCCATTAGAATCTGGCCTGTGGGTTCCTGTGCAGGTTCCTTAGATCTGCTCTCCCTCAGTTTCCTCATGTGTTAAAATGGGACTAAGGAAGAACCTCTCCCATGAGACTCTTACATCACATGAGTTATTTGTCAATTACTTTGAACACTGGCATGAAAGTATAATGTATATCATACAATATACTTCATATTATGCCTATGAGACTTAAAGTAAATGGGCACTGTCAATGTTCAACCCCTTTTCTTTTTCTGCCATTCCCAATTCTGCACAGAGAAAATAGCTGTTAAGGAAAATAGCTACCACTTAGGGCTGGGAAAACTGGAAATCCATATGTAGCAAAATGAAATTAAACCTCTATCTTTCACCCTGCACAAAAATCAACTCAAAATGGATCAAAGACTTAGGGACTAGAACACAGACCCTGTACTTAATAGAAGAAAAAGTAGGACCAAATCTCTACCATGTCAGCTTAGGAACTGACTTCCTTAACAATACTCCTAAAGCACAAGAAGTAAAATCAAGAATCAATATAAATGGAATGGATTTAAACTAAACAGCCTCTTCTCAGCAAAAGAAACAATCAATAACATGAAGAGAGAGCCTACAGAATAGGAGAAAATCTTTACCACATGCACCTCAGATAGAGCACTAATCTCCAGGACATATAAAGAACTCAGAAAACTTGACACCAAAAAACAAACAACCCAATTGATAAATGGGCTAAGGAACTGAATAGACCCTTCACAGAGAAGAAATGCAATCAATCAACAAACATAAGAAAAAATGTTCATTATCTCTAGTGATTAGAGAAATGCAAATCAAAACCACTCTAAGATTTCATCTCACTCTAGTCAGAATGGCAATTGTCAAGAATACAAGCAACAATATACATTGGCAAGGATGTGGAGGAAAAGGTACGCTCATACATTGCTGGTGGGTCTGAAAATTGGTGCAACCACTCTGGAAAGCAGTCTGGAGATTCCTCAGAAAACTTGTAATGGAACCACCATTTGACCCAGATATCCCACTCCTCAGTTTATACCCAAAGGACTTAAAATCAGCATACTACAGTTATACAGCCACATCAATGTTTATAGCAGCTCAACTCACAATAGCCAAACTATGAACCAAACTCGATGTCCTTCAACAGATGAGTGGATAGAGAAAATGTCGTATACAATGAAATATTACTCAGCCTTAAAGAAGAATAAAATTATGGCATTTTCAGGTAAATGGATGGAGCTGGAGAATATCATGCTAATTAAAATAAGCCAAACCCAAAAAACCAAAGGCCGAATGTTTTCTCTGATGAGTGGATGCTAATCCATAATGGAGGGCCGGGAGAATGAAGGAATTTAGGATTGGGCAGAAGGGACTGAGAGGGAGTGGAGGGGGTGTGGTGGTGGGAAGGATGGTGGAATGAGATGGACATTATTACCCTGTATACATGTATGATTACACTACTGGTGTGACTACTCCATGTTCAGCCAGAGGAAGGAGAAGTTGTGCTCCATCTATGTACAATGTGTCAAAATGCATTCTACTGTCATGTATAACTAATTAGAACAAATTAAAAATAAAAAAGATAAAAGGAAAATAGCTACCATTTAGTAATATAATGAGCTTGTGCTAGAAATTTGGCAAACGTTGAAACACTTCATTCCCGTGGCAAACTTACATGTACTATTATTCCCATTTAAGAAAGTCAAAAATCAGACAACTCAAGTGAATTGTTCAAAGCAAGGCAGATATTAATTGGAGAGTTTAGGATTCAAATCAAATGCAAATCAGAACCTCTTTCTTCTGCTGCAGTCATTCCTAAATTTAAATGTGCATCCAAAGTTTCCTGACCATTCCCTGAAAACACATAGATGCCAAACCTCCTAACTTCAGAAACAGCTGTTCCCCAGAAACAGGCATTTACAAGCAGATCAGATGGCTTTTCTGGTCTCAGGTTGCCCCCAAGTGTAGCTCGGTTTCCACTGCAGTCCAACAGATGACTCCAAAATCAAACCCAGTGGAGTCAGGCCGGCCTTGGTCCTGTTCCCAGGCCTGGAGCTAACGGTCAGGTTGCAGCTGCAGGCCTTCAGCATCTCTTCAGGGACCATGCTGGCTCCACATTCCCAGGATCAGGTGGCCCATGAGGCCCTGACAGTTCCCCCTGCTGCACAAAGGTCTCACAGCAATGCTGACCTCCAAATGGAGACCTCTCTGAGACCATTCCTGAGCATGCATTGAGCTCCCACTTCTACTCTGCCACCCTGCCAGCACCTATCCCAGGCAGGCAGTTGTCACTGCTGAGCCCTGGCTAGCTGTGTTCCTCAGATCACACCTGGCTCCCCTGCTTCAACCTGGATGACAGCTGTCAGAATCGGAACAGCAGCAAATCTGTCTCATCACCACCCCATAGACAAGCTCACCTAGACCAAAGAAACCACCGGGGTGTGCTTCACTTTATTCCTCATTCACACTACAGTGGATCCAGGAGTCATCCCTGTAGTCCATAACATATGCAGTGTCTAACAACATCAGCCCTGCACTGCGCATTCAGTTGTCCTTTGCAAAATCGCACTATTCATCTTACTTGGAGATGCTCAGCAAATAATGAATTATAAAAGAGAAACTGCCTGCCATTCAAATATCTGATCCATTTTAAAGGAGAGAAGGTAGCTACAGGGACAGTTGAAGCCCAAGGGAATGGGAGGTCGGATGCTGATTAGAGCTGTTTGTAGAGACCATGTGGCTGAGAGCAGGGAATGATTATGAAAAGGAATACGTATTATCCATTTTTCTGTCTTGCATTTCTCAACCTCTCAATCTCCTATTCTGTAAAATGCAAGGCAGGAGTGGATGGTCAGGACCGTTCCAGCATAAAGACTTCTAAACACACTGAAGTCCAGGACACACCCCCAGGGACCTACTTCCTCCATCCAGTTACCACCCACTAATCCATTCAAATTATTAATCCAGAAAATGGATTAATCTGCTGATGAAGTCGCAGCTCTCATAATCCAGTCTTTTCACCTCTGAATATTGCTGCATTTCTTAACACATGAACTCTCTGGGGACATTCCAAGATCCAAACCATAACACCATATGACCTACCAATTCCACTTCTAGGGATATACCAACAGGAACTGAAACAGATCTGTACAAAAGCTTGTACATGAATACTCACAGAAGCATATCAAACTCATATTTGATAGCCAAGCATGGAACAAATGCTCATCCACTGAACAATATATAAATATAAATAGATAAATAAAATGAGATATACTCATACAATGGAATATTATTTATCTATCAAAAGGGAATGATAATGCTACAACATGGTGAACCTTGAAAACAGGATGTGAATGTAAAAGACAGTCACAAAATGCTACATATTATATAATGCCATTTATATGAAATATCCAGGATAGTCAAATCCATAGAGAGAAAAGGTAGATTAATGATTTCCAGGGGCTGGGAATCCTGTAATGAAAAGTATGTATCTCTCTCCCTCTCTTATTTTTTGGTTGGGGGTGGTTACCAGAGATTAAACTCGGGGGAACTTGGCCACTGAGCAACATCTCCAGCTCTATTTTGTATTTTATTTAGAGACAGGGTCTCAGTGCCTTGCTTTTGCTGAGGCTGGCTTTGAACTTGCGATCCTCCTGCCTCAGCCTCCCGAGCCACTGGGATTAAAGGCCTGTGCCACCGCACCAGGGCATATGTTTATGGTAGTTGCATCCTCATTATGTATTCATGTCATTTCTGCTTACGATGGAGTCATGTCTAACAGATGAGTCAACCATCTGTGTACTGGATGGGGAGAAGTGGTCAGAAGATGGAGGAAAAGTTCAGTGCAAGGACAGAGAAATTAGAATTATTAGTGAACCCATAAACTAGATTGAAACCATGTGGACAAAACTTCATGGGGCTGAAATAAAATTAGGGATAGAGAAGTGGCTGTGAGATAGGACCCCAGCTACAAGCACAAAAAAGGAAGAGAATCCTGGGATACCTGCTTATCTAGCTTTCTCCTTGCAGAGTTCTCTGACTCTTCCCAGACAGCTGTTTTAAAGGTTGATGCTAGCTCCAGGAATACAGGAATGTTTGGATGGACACAGGAGGAGAAGAGGTAACACAAATTTGAACAGAGGGCAATTTATTTAGAAGATTTATCTATTGCCTCCAAGGGGAATGAATAAGAATCTATGAAGAGAAATTGAATTCAGCTTCAGTATCTGATTAGGGCCAGGCCCTGTGATTGGAGATTCACAGCATGTCGCAGGTGGACCAGACTCTAGACAGAGATTCATCTTGGCTATCAGCAGGCAAGCTGCTGCAAACACGTGCCTGCTCTGTGCGTTTACTTGATGGAGCACATCCAGAGAGCGACTGAATGAACAGAGTGTCTTCCAAACACTAGGGGACAAATTCCAGAGCCTGCATTTGGAATTAGGTTAGACTGAGCTTTCCACCTATTGTACCACATGTTTATTCCACATTTATGCATTTGTTATTTAAAATAAAAAGATGGAAGCAGGTGGCAGAGGGACAGAGAGAAGCGGTTATAGGTCATTGTCATTTCCAGAATCTCTTTTATATAAGGCAAACCAACCCTCCCTCTAACACTCTCTCCTTAATTATCCTGTTTCACCAAGGAGTCCTCCTCCTGTTCATGTGCCTACAATATTCAGGTGCTGTTTATAAGATAGTGCAGGCATTCTATCTATGTCCAAGCAAACTGTCCCAATGGCTCTAGTGTGAGGTTCTTCAGTGTGGAATCACCTCTCTGTAATTTGCACCCCTCCCAGCCTGTCATTCCAAGGAATCTGATTTCTGAACAGCTTCCAGCCTGTCTTATATGGCCCTTGGTTTCAATCCATTCATAGCCTGGCACCTCCTCAGAAACTAGATTCCTTTGTAACCCGGAACTTAGCATCTTCTCGCGCACCAAACCATACCCAGGTGTGGTCAATTAAAGAGCTCTAAGAAAAGCTGCTGCTCACTATTAAAGCAGAGATGTCTTCAGCCTGGGGGAAAAGAGGGGTTATGAGTCATAGTAGCATCCACAGAAACTTTTCATTAAAAGCCTTTGTAGAAAGAGGGGGAAAGTGCTTCTGGATGCTCCTTTCTCGAAAACCTAATCAAGTCTTCCCAGAAACCTAACATTTGTCCAAAATAGCCACTGAAATATTTTCATTTCAAGAAACACATCTGATCAATCTCTTTTGGTTTCATTTTTATCTTGATCTTCAAAATGAAAATTGACCCAATATCAACAAGCAGAATATAATTCAACAGAAGTATCCTCCCTGGTCCTGAGGATTTGTCTTCTTGTCTCCCTTAGATGTGAGCTGAAAACCCAGGGTGTTTAAATCTGCCTGATCCATAAGGGAAGATGTTGCAATGGAAAAATCATTTCTTGGGTCCTTTGTCAATCCATATTTATTAAATGTTCATAAAACCATGCCTCTGGTCTTAGCATAATTTCACTTGGTGATAGAGGCCATGCTTGTATGTGTTGAAGAGAAAGGGCTAGGGAAATGAGAGATGGGGGTTGCTAACTGATAGAGAAACTTTTAAGATGAATTTTTCCTCTTTGATTTGTGGTGCTGGAGATCAAACCCAGGGCCTCAGATGTGCTAGGCAATGCTTTACCACTGAACCACACCCCCAGCTCTAAGCTGAAATCATTCTCAGTTTGCCGTCTTAACCTAAGCTAGGAAATAGATTCCCATGCCTAATTCATCTAATTAATTAAATGAAGAAATTGTAGCACCTGGGAGTAAACAGAATAATTGAATAAAACAGACTGGATAAACCAGCAATTATCAGGCAAGACATGTTTGCAGGCTCTGGTTTGAAGGGGTGTGATGTCTGCCAAGTGGAAAAGCCACCCCTCTTACTACATTTTCCATATTGTCATCTTTTTGAATTGTAAAGTATTTAATTGTCAGATAAAAATTGAATATGTTCAAGATGTACAATGTTTGATTTAATGCGTGTACACACTATGCAATGATTACCACAAATTGAAATGTTGATTATGAACCATGCTGCACATTAGATCTCCAAGACTTGTTTATCTTATAACTGAAAGTTTGTACCCATTGACCAACATCTCCCCTGTCCCCTCTCCCTGAGTCCCTGGGAACCTGTTCTACTCTCTGCTTCAATGAGTTCTGCTTCTTTAGCTACCATATATATGTGAAACATACACTATTTGTCTGTCTCTCAGACTCTAATTTTGACTTCATTTTGCAAAGAACATGAGACTTCCTGGAGGCTAAATTGTAGTTCTTAGCAGGCCTTTAGTGGAAACACAGGAAATGCAGATAAGACCCACTTAATGGCCTCATAATCCTCAAGCAATGTTATAATCACCCTGCAGCTCCTTCAGCCTGCAAACCCTCATCCTATAACAGGTTCTGGTCTTTGTGCTGGGGAGGGACAAGGTTTTCCAGGCCACTGATATGTCTCTCTCATTCTTGCCCTCCAAGCCGTTGAAGGTCACTTTTTTATTCTCAATTTGTAGGAGTTTGTACTTTATAATATTCTAGGTAGTAATCTATGTAGAATATACATATAGCTGCCCCTAAGTAACCATAGGGGATTGGTTCTAGGATGCCCCTCAGATACCAAAATCTGCAGATGCTCAAGTCCCTTCTACAAAATAGTGTAGTAATTGCATATAACCTGCATGTACACTTCCGTATACTTTAATTCATTTTGGATTACTTATAATACCAAACACAATGTAAATGCTATGTAAATAATTGTTGTACTGTATTGTTTAGGGGATAACAAGAAAAGTAGGTACATGTTCGGTACAGAAACAATTTTTTTCCTGAATATTTTTGCTCTCCAGTTGGTTGAATCTGCAGATGAGGAACTTGGTAGATACAGAGTTTGCTATACACATAGCCATCTACTGAGTTGTTCTCATGTATCTGTCATTAGCATTTTTTATCCAATCAGCCAAGGAGCTAGAAGGCCGTCAGATCTCCTCCTGTTCCCCCTCCAATACACCAACTGAAGTGCTGAATAGGTGATCTATTTCCTTTTACCTCAGCAACTGTACTTTGCTACGTGGTTTCATAGAAATCACCAGCCTCGTACATTTCCAGTACTGAAAGTCACTTTCAGAGGGCAGGGTAACAGTTCCCAATTCGTTATGCCCTGGAATCATGATAATGTCACCCAACTGAATCTAGTAACTTTACATAACATTTTAGGGAAAGTTCAGGGACCACTGGATCAGGGTGATGAAAAGTTTTGCTAATAATCCCTCACTACATGGGGTGGAGTATACCAGGTTGGATTTTAGAGATTCATTTTAAAATGTTCAGATCCCTATCAATCTGTAACATGAAAAGTCGCATTTGTCCTTCTCCTTATTCTGAAGATGTTGGCTTCTCCCAGCTTCAGTTAAGGGAATTCCATGTGGTGTGCATTTTCTTCATTAATAAATTTCCCGAGATTCATGGAGCCCTGGAAACTCAATCTCCTTCACTTATTTCAATTTGGACATAATTTGATCCTCACTATGCAAACCAGTTAATGGACTGAAGAAACATTTTTTGAGTGGAACTGCAGCCAAGCCCTTGTCTCAAAGCTGCAGAGCGGTGGCCAAGGTAGACTGGAATGCACAGAGCCTGTCATGGCAGCACAGGCCTGAGGTGGCGGAAGTAGGGCTGAGGTGAGCCAGGGCATTCCAATATGTCACCTGTGGTGGCACTGCTGGATCAGTGCAGCCACCTGCTCCACACAGTGCTATAGTCCCAACCCCCAGCATCCATGATCCACGAACCTCAACCTCCTACTTCCCCACAAGCAGCAAAAAACAATAGCGGGGGTGGGGGGCTGGGGTTGTAGCTCAGTGGTAGAGTGCTTGCCTAGCATGCACGAGACACTGGGTTCAATTCTCAGCACCGCATACAAATAAAATAACAATTAAAAAAAAAAAAAGTAGGAGGCAGACCCGAATGGAAGTTCAGGCTCAAGGGTTAACCAACAGTGTTAGTACTTTTCCAAACCTGATTAGCACTGACCCAAGTGCTATATAAACCCCAAGACTAGTACACTTAGGGAGCAACTCTTATGGGAGTCCCCTTGCATCATTGCAAGAGTCCTGTTTTTTTTTTTTCTTCACACTTGAATAAATCTTACTCCTTGCACTCCGGCCTTCCCATTGTCCCATGAACTTTATCCCTCAGACTTGCGAGACAAGACCGGGAAGGAAGTTGGAGGTGAGCTGCTGGCGTCTGTTGCAACACTGGAGGGCAGAGCCCACACGAAGAGCAGCAACATACCACTCAATGGTAGTGGAGAAGAATTGGGCTTTGCAGCTATAGTCCTCAGAGCTGCCACTGAAGCGGAGAAAGAGTTTAATCTCAAACTCCAGTTTCAGCATCCTGTGTCAACACGCACGCATATGGGGGCTACCAAGTGGAAAACATTTCTTAGCTCTGTGCCAAAGCACATGTTGTGGCTTGACCACAAGCTTTCAGGTTATACTTTTAATTTGATACAACTAGATATAAATAAAATATTAAGACAATCATCCAAAGGGTAGGCACTGATGTACTCTGAGATGCAGCAGATACCTGGCCATGCAGGGACTATGAGACCATGTTAAGGATTCTGTTAATTTTTCTCCTTGAGGGTTTCAACAGAGGAATGCCAGGACCTTATTTGGGTTTTAAAAGATTATCCTGGCTGTTAGATTGAGAATTAATTTAAGGTGACAGTAACCTGGGGAGACTAACTGGGGAAAATTGCAGTACATGTTCTCAGGATAGCAAATAGTTGAATATGGAAAAAGATCTATCTGTTGGCTACACTTTGCATACGGTTTGAGTGTGTCCCCCAAAGGTCCACATGCATGGTTTCCAGTGTGACAGTGTTGAGGTGGTGGAACCTTTAAAAGGTAGGGCCTACTGCAAGGTAATTAGATATAGCACTGACTCAAGTGCTAGTTCTTTTTGCAGAGTGGGCTAGTTCTTATGGGAGTGAGTTGTTATAAAAAGAGCAAGCCTAGCCCCTGAATCCCTCTTCCTTTCTGTCTCACCATGCACAATGTGATCTCTCCCTCTTGCATGTGCTCCCAGCATGAAATCATACACTATGTTCTGATGTAGCCAAAAGGCCCTCATCAGAGCCAAGTTGATACCAGTGTCATGCTCTTGTACCTCTGAACTGTGATGTAAATAAACTTTTTTAATTTATAAAACACCCAGCCTCAGGTATTTTGTTACAGCAACAGAAAATGAACTAGGTGTCTATCTATCTATCATCTATCTATCTACCTACCTACCTATCCATCTATCTATCGTCTATCTATCCATGCATTCATCCATCCATCTACTTATTAAACATACATGTCACGACTATAATTGTCTTATTTGCCAAATGGTGTTCTGAAAGTACACAGGGTCACTTCAGCCTTCCCTTGCAGTAGCTACAGACTTGTATCCCTCCCATCTTTAGGCTTGAACTGTGCTCAGCTCCATTTTTTGAATGGCCTCCTTCTCTTGGATTTTGTCCTATTGGAGATCACCAGACCCTGCTCACCAGACCCTACAGAAACCAGAGATACTCCTGATGAAGACAGAGACAGGCTTGCAGCTGAAAATCCCTCACTCTTGGAAATGCCCAAGGGGCCACAAGAAATAGCTATGAAGGTACTCCTATCCATCCTCAGAGGTCAGTGGCCACGCTGCTTCCTCCCTGTCAGAACTTGGTTTATAGTTTAACCTCTGAGAGTTCCTCAGCCAGCGCCAACAAGGCCGTCCAGGCCCATAGGAGGCCTGGGATGAAGCAGGCTGAAAGATCTAGTTCCACCTAGGGTGGGAATATCTAGACCAGCACAGTATACGCACAAACCAGCAGAGAAATATGAGCACAAAGAACACATGAACTATGATGACAGACAGAAGTGGTGTTGCAGGTTTCCAGCTCATAAGCATCCCTCTTCACAGAATGGAGGAAATTTACATATTTCTGAGGATCAGCTGCCTTCCAAAGGTGAAAGAATCAGGTGGTCTTATTTTGCTATCATCATCATGAGAGATGGATGCTTTCTGAATCCCCTCTCACTACATAGGGAATTCTGTGAAGTACTTGACCATGAACCCCGGTCCTGCTGGTAGTACCTTCAAGCCTCACAATCAGGCAAGAGGGTCTGCTTGTTGGAACCTTGCTAGTACATCCTTTGACACTACCTAAGAGCTTGTCTGGGCAGAT
The DNA here is from genome assembly GCA_004024805.1 of Geosciurus inauris. Taxonomy (NCBI): domain Eukaryota; kingdom Metazoa; phylum Chordata; class Mammalia; order Rodentia; family Sciuridae; genus Geosciurus; species Geosciurus inauris. Next base: position 130,811 of record PVHX01003785.1, read on the forward strand.
CTTTGCTGCAGGTGCTACTCCCAGATGTCACACTATGCTCTGGTGGCCTCAGAAGCTCCATGCTTAGCTTATTTATTTGGGACTGGCTTCTAGGTCTGTCCTTTAATGCTGATGGCCTGGTTCTAACTTAAGCCTCTGGGTTCAAAATTACTAAGATGGTCGCTTTTAGGTAAAACCTAAACTGCCATGTTGAACTTGGAATGTGAACCTGCCATCTGTGCTTAAGCCATTCCTGGGAAGTTGTCTTTCCTGGGATAAAAGCAAAAGCCCCACTTGCTTGATAACATTAGCTTTGAAGTATAATGCTTACTAAGGCAAAACTAAATTTGTAAATATTTACATCATATTTCAATATTTCAGAAGCTTTAAATAGTGCAAGGGGCTAGCAGTTCTGAGAAACACAGTTTTGCTCAAAACAGAGGTACCAGTGGGTGTGTTTCATCTTTTCTCTCCCAGACCAGTTGCAGGTGTGCCCTTGGCTGTAGGGTGGTCACCTCTGGCCATGAGCTCCCTCATTGTTTACCCGGTGTGCTGCACAGAGGTTTGCATTTTCTACATATGTGGTCCACACGTGGGATCCTGGACTATGCAGGACAAACATGCCCAGTACTCCAGGGGGCTGCAGGTAGTTACTCTGTGACCCATTCCCCTGGACCTCTCCTAAGCTGAATTTCTTACTTCTCCAGCTTTCAGCTCCTGCTGATGTCTGCCTGGGCCTGCTAGAAGACAAATCCTTCCCCACCTGGAATACTGCTACAGCTAAGTTCACAAATCTATTATTTTGTGGCCTCTCTCCCAGAGCAGGCGTGCTCTGGCTTCTGGGATCAACATGCCCTAGCATGACTGCTTTTGGGACACCTGGATTAGGACAACCTGTAAGTTTAGAAAGTTATCCTGAAAATGTACTTCTAGTAACAGCAAGCATGGCTGAGCAAGAGCTGGGAGAACATTCCATGATAAAGGAAACGTTTCTTTTCCTGGCTTCTTGCCATAACCTGGTGGGGAACTGGGTCAGCTGAAGTGTTGCCACTTGAGTCTCTCATTGCCTAGGGTAAACAAGGCACTTGAGTCTCTCATTGCCTAGGGTGGGAGTTGGGAGAGCAGGGTCTTATCAAGGCTGCACTTTATAATGTAGTTGCTTTGATTAGCTTCCATAAGAACTAATGAGTTGTTTGGTTAGTGTGTTTTTCATGTTGTATATAAAGAATAATAGAATTTCAGAGGTGGGATGAATGACTATTAATTTTCTAAATCATCACTACATGTTAGAGGTGAAGCAACTGAGGATCAGAGGTTAAATGTGTCCCCCACCTAGGGACACCCTGTAGCATTTGTTATGCTCAGGGTGGGAGGGAAGGATCTCTCACATGCAGTCTCCAGGTGAGCTTGGTGCAGCCATCTTCCCGGCGAGATAGGATTTTGAGTTTTGCATTTTGAGTTCAGATGTTGGTGTCTGGATGTATGTCCTATTTTTGCTTAAATGTCTTTAGAAGGCTTTTATTTTGTAGAGTTCTTGAGAAAATGTATTAAAGGATGCTGAATCCGTATTGCATACATCTCTCAGAGGGAAAGGGGATACAAATGAATTGCAAAAACAATAAATAGGCCTACACTGCTCATGCCAGGGAGCAAGAAGACAAATCCTTCCCCAAACGACTAACTCCTCCTTCACTGACTCCCAACCCATGCCCTCTTTTTCCATAATACCAAGAGTGGCCATTCATTTACCTGGCCACTGAACAAGGTACTATGTATGTACTCATGTCCAACACTTGCAATAACCCTGTGGAGTAGAAATTATTACAAACATCCCCAAGTTAGATGGTTCAACTTATTATTTTTTTAAGTCTATATAATAGTTTAAAAGTGATACACATTCAGGAAAAACCATACTTTGGATTTTTAAATTTTGAGCTTTTCCTGGGCTATCGATACAGGACAACCATTCTGTTTTTCCTTTTGAGTATAAGTATTCAATAAATTACATGAGCTATTCAACATTTTATCATAAAATAGGCTTTGCATTCAATGCTTTTGCTTGGCTGTAGGCTAATGTGAGTGTTCCAAAAATGTTTAAGGTAGGCTAGGCTGTTAGGATGTTAGGTAGGTTAGGTGTAGTAAATGCATTTTTTAAAAAATATTTTTTTAGTTGTAGATGGACACAATGTCTTTATTTTACTGCTTTGTATATGGTGCTGAGGATTGAACCTAGGGCCTCACACATGCGAGGCAAGCACTCTACCACTGAGCTACAATCCCAGCCCCTAAATGCATTTTTGACTTACGATGTTTTCAACTTACACTGGATTTACTGAGATGCAGACCCAATGTAAAACCAGGTTCATCCGTGTTCCCATTTTACAGATGAGGAACCTGAGCTCACAAATGTTACGTAACTTGCTCCCAATCACACCGCTTCGTCGTGTGGACTTCTGATTCAGCTGATTCCAAGGGTAAAGACGTGGATTTACATTTCAAGATTCCATTACAACTGTAGGACCCACCCTCCAACTCTCTGCCAAAAAAAGTCTCCCTCATGTGCCAATGAAGTGAAACCCTTGTCTACCTGCAAAACTCTCCTTCGGATTCAGGCAGCATCAGTGATGCCATGGGGTTCTTCATCAGATCTGCCACCACAGGGTCTTTGGCTGATACATAGAAGAAAGGAATTCCAGTACTGTTGTTGAAGGGACCATCACTGATGAGCAGGCAGTTCCCAAATGGCAGTCCTAGGATCTAACAAACATCAAAAGAGTCTTTTTCAATGGCAGAATTGTGGATTGATGTGAGATGTGAGCCTGTACAGGAAATAAAGCACTGAGGACTGTGTGGGGGACCTTGACATCACAGTGGGTTTGGCAAGGAGCAAATTAAGGCAAGGTGGCACCAATCTATCCACTTTACCTAGTGCTGGCTCCAGAATTTCTCTGTAAGTGATGCTTAGCAGTGACATTCTGTTTGAAAGTTAAAGAATTATTCTTGAAGCTGCCTATGAATAGCAAACACGGTCGTTTTATTAAATTTAATATTCTGGGGCTGGGGTTATGGCGTAGTGGTAGCGTGCTCACCTGGCATGTGTGAGGCACTGGGTTCGATCCTCAGCACCACATAAAAATAAAATAAAGATATTCTGTCTGCCTACAACTAAAAAATAAATGTTAAAAAAATTTAATATTCTTTGGGGGAGGGGCGGTGAAATTTCTGGGGGTCTGAGTGGTGCTAAGCCTTTCTTCAAGCTACCCCCTTAACTGCCATCACTGCCTCCCCCAGATTTTTGGCAACTTTGGGAATAGAATTGAATTCTTCACTTGAACATCTTGCTTGCTCTTTGAACACTAGGAGCATTCTACTGTTGTTTCTTTTGGGGCTATACTATTTTCTCATTTACTGATTGGCTTTTTATTATAATCAGTAACATTTCATTATATAACTCAGCAAGTTATGAGGAAAATGATGCAAAGATTTTAGCATAAAGGAAGTCACAGAAACATGATATACCAATTTTTGTTCGTGATCATCCAGTAGGGTGGGTGAAGGGTAGCGAGTCATGTTTCTGTGACTTCAGACATATATAAAAATATTTAAGTCTCAGGTTTTCCCAAACCCTACTGGTGTAGTACTCCATCTTATTTTATTCCTTAATGTACATCTCTTTGTTCCTTTGCTCAGAATTTAATGTCTGTCTTTGTCTTTGAAGTGTTACAATGGGGTGTAAAATTGTAGAAGGAAGGATTTTAATCATTTGAGCATTTACAATGTTAAGGACTCTTAAGAAATGGTACGATAACATCATTTACAAATGGCGTTTTCAGCATGTCATAAACTGCCCAGCAGCATGTTTTACATGCATGCAAATGTTTTCTGAATTTATTTAGTTTGGATTAAATGTCAACATTAGAAAAGGCTAAGAAAGATATTTTGTTGGAAGTCAGAATACCTTTGATTCATTGGCACTAGACTTTCGTTTGAAAAGATTTGTTTTAAACAAAGATTAGTTTCATATTTAAACTTCATATTTTCTTAAGCTGTGTTTTAGGAGTGAAGCTATAACCATTAAAAACCCGTTTGGATGCTGGGCATATCCAACTGGCTCAGTATCTGACACAAAAGAGGTTCAGATCATTGTCATGATCTAAATAACGATGTCATTTAGATAATGTTTTAAGCAAAAAGGACCTTCAAAACTGCCTAATTTTATAGCTGCCTTCAACAGCTTAATTTTATAGACAAGGAAAGCAAAATGGAGAAACCAGTGACTTGGCCAGCTGAAGCTAGAGAGACCCAGAGCTTTGTCAAGATTCCTAGCCAATGCCCATCATATCCTAAAAATGTCAATTCTTTTTTGCATGAAGTAAATACAGTTCAAATGACCTCCCTGCAATAAAACACTTACATCCATCTGAAGGGCTCTGAACACTTTCTGGGGTTGTACACTTATGGAAGTTACCTCCTTATTTCTTATTCCATGCCACTCCAGGGGCAATCTTGTCTAACAGGTGAATAAAACATTTTTGGACTGAACCATAGAAAATATAGCCTATGGCAGCTCATTCCAGCATTTACACATTTGCATAAGTCTTCTTTCCAGAAAAATTATTGTTTCATTTTTGTAAATATAAATTTCCTTCAAAGCAGTGGTGGTGTTTTTCTCCCCATCCCCACTCGATTCCGTGTCAGTAGATGACAGGGAAGACTATCTGTGCTGTGAGCTGGCAGGGGCTGTTGCTGCCAACTCCGCTATTCCAAGGTTCTGACTCCTTTTGTCCTGACTCTCTAGTGAGACGCCGTTTATTTTTCTTTGACCATCTCTAGACAAGGATTTAGTCCCTAACCATCTGACAGGTAGCCTCGTTTTCCGTGCCTCCCCCACACCCGTCCCACACTTTGCCAGTTTAACCCACCCAACCACAGTCTGGTTCCGTTATTTGCAAGGCGTCTACAGCCCAATCCAGCCCTCTAGGCACGTCTGTTAAACCCAGATCTGAGTACGTGAGAGGTCTCTAGCATCTCCCTGGCTCCTGGGCAGGCCGCCTAATTGCCAGGCCACCGCGAGACGTACAACTGCACCAGGGGCCCAACCAGGGTGGCTTACCTTATCGTGGGAGGACACGGTGGCCAGACAGCCCCAAGAGCTGACATGGACCAGGGAGCGGGCGGTGCCCGCGCGCAGTCTTGGGTCAATGGGCGCACCGGCAGCCGGGCCGCTCTCCCGCCGGTAGGAGAACATCCCCGGGGGCGCCGGGGGTGGCCTGGCGCGGGCAGCACCCGTCCGGGGCTGCAAGTGCGCGTCCTCCTTGTGAGCTGAGGCTGGGAAGCTCTGCTGCCAGATGCTGCTCGAGTCCTCCAGTAGCGCGGGCAGCGCTTCCTCGGTGGAGGCGCTGTCCAGCTCCTCATCCACCTCGTTGGTGACAGCCCAGGACACAGAGCTCACGATCACGTACCCGGCGGCTGGGGACAGCAGGGCGCTGCAACACAGCAGCCAGGAGAGACGAGTCCCGAGCCGCGCGGACCGCTCGCCTTGGCGCACGGACATCTTGCAGGCAGCGAACCCTGCCGCGGGGACCGCTAGCAGCGAGCTAGCGGCCAGCAAGGACCGCAGCGCCCTCCGGAGGCGGAAATGAGGAGCTGAAACCCCTGCTGACCACCGCAGGATTCTTGGGTGGGGTGCCCGGGTCAGCCCTAGGGATGCCCTCACAGCCCCACGCCACTTAGAGAAACCGAATCTGGAAGACCAGATTCCAGTCAAATGCTGCACGTACCGCACCTGCAGCTGCAGCGTGCAGAGTCCTCATCCCAAGTCAGGTCCCGGGATGGGTTCATTTTCTGCAGGATGGATACATTCCTCTGCTCAACAGCTGTGTGACCCTGCCAAGTCACCTAACTTCTCTGTAGTCCATTTCTTTCATGAGAAAATGAAGACAATACCTTAAAGGCATGATAGATGGGAGGATTAAAATGTTTAATATTTGAACAGGCTTAGAAGCGTGTGCGACATGGAGCAAACGATGTAGTCTGTTAACTGGACCCAAGGTAGGGATTTTATCTCCATCTGATTAGACAAAGAAAACCGAGTACACAGTGGAAAAGATTGACAGCAATTCTATCTAATGCCAAAGCCCATTTTCTTTCTAAGAACAATAACCATCTTATACTTTGCTATGTCTCCAGGGCATTGCCCCCAGTTAATCTCAAAGCAGAATCATGTTAATTACATCTAAGCAAAAATAAAGGGGAGCTAGCGTCCAGAGTAGAGGTGATGGGTAGAGTGGAAAAATAATTGCATGAAAGTATTATTCTATGGTTTGGATGTAGTTTGAGTGTGTCCCCCACGGTTTCATGTATTGAAATTTAATTCCCATTTTGAGG